>JBAHVQ010000457.1:154368-166333 GCA_036872915.1 Nanipora kamurai | reverse complement strand
AAAACATGCCTGTATATATATATATATATGCACACATTCATGTATATATATACATATATATATATATATATATATATATATATATATATAGATATATATGTATGAATATATATATGTATGAATGAGATTAAATTGAATTAAATTGAATTAAATTGAATTGATTAAATTTAAAAGCCAAAAAGTTAGAGCACTGATATAGACAGAAAAACAGCACCAGGCAATTAAATTGTTATGCCATTACAGTCAATAATGCCACAAGTTACGGTTTTAACAAAAAATATCATGGCATTGCATACAAGTTTTCATGGCAAAGGACTGGAAATGTCTGTCATTAACAAAGTGAATGCTGGCTCATTTATGAAAACATTTCACAAACATTGTCCATTTTTGGTTTTGATAATAGGTGTTATGTTTTGACAGTTCAAAAATCCTGTAGCTAATTGCCAAACCCTGCAAAACCATGAAAGTTGTGGGTCAGTGACTGCTGACTTCCCAACTCTTCAAGTGCTCTGTACATGAGCTTGCACAGGCTAAAATTTGAGCCAACATTGTCAACCCAGGTCAAACATTCCTCCAGTTGAGTGGCTAAAATTGTTTGCATACTGTAAACCCACAGTCTGACCTTGGCCAACCCAACTAGTATTTAGCTCCCAGTTTACCACCCTTATTAGTAGCAGATGGACATGTGGTAATTCAAAAGACACTTCTTGCAAGAATGTGTTGGTTTTGTCAGACAAAGATTCATGAGAGAACCAGGGTTGGGATTGTTGTTGGGCAGTGAGACTTAATTTCCCAACTTCTTTAATCTCTTCATGTAGATGGCTTAAGAAATTCCTTGTGTTGTTAATAAAAAAGCAGATCTTTTCCATGTCAATGGTCTCGTAGAATGGTCATGTGGATCTGTGCCTGGCACTTCATTGCCCTATACTGGGTGAACCACAATCCTGGACAAGATCCACTGGGTCACAGCATGTGATTTCAGGTTTTTAAAATCCAGGTTGAGACCAAACCTGCACGTGTTAGATGTCAGCCTGAGTTCATGTTAACCAGTCCTAAGGACTAAGTAATGATCCCTGTTAGCAAGCAGACACAAGCTGGGAGCTAACCAAGACTATTTTAAAGATATTATACCTAAACAATTTGATCCTTTTACCTATTGATTCCCAGGGCAGCCAAAAATAGTCCAGTTTATTTTTTGCACTGTCTAGCACCAGGCAATTTTACCATGCAAAGGGAAAGCCTTTGGTGATCAACAAGTTAAAGCTTCAGTCCTCTATATATGTGGCATCAAAATTATGTTTTGCATAGCAGACACAAAAAAAAACTGAATTCTCAACAAAGTAGTAATTTGGTTTTCTAATGACAAGAATTGTTTTCATTAAGGAAGATGCAGAACCTGAGCTCTTTAGTGCCAGATTCAGTCACCAGCTATTGATGCAGACTTTAGTGAAATTGTCTGGCTAATACCAGACAATATTCATCAAGGAGGGAACTGCAGTGTCACCAAGGAGTTAATTAGGAGTTTTATTGTCTTTGTTCCTTTTGTATAAACCAAATTTAATGAATCAGGTTTCCTGATCTAGCAAAGTAGATTGAAATGATCCATAGGCCATGTTACTTACTTGGAATAGTTGTAACAACTTCACCAACTTGAAGCCTATATCAGACATCATAAAGTAGTTAGGTTTATAAAGTTAAGATCAAACAGCAAGGAAAGCCTAAAAGTGATCAAAATCGAGGGCATAAACCAGTGTTATTAAATGGGAGTAATGTTTCAATTCTGTTTTAGAATCATACTCAGGTTAAAATTTACCAGAATCTGGCACATGTTGTTATTGTTTGACTGCACTTTTTCCAGGACATGCTTTGGTGTCTTGCAAATTAATTAATGATTGACATTTGCAATTTATTTTGTATGTAGTCAATACTCAATTAAACTTAACACTCTCGTTATTCAGCAAATATATGTATATATATATATATACATGTAGAGACACAGAAAGAAGGTTTTGATTGTCTAACACAAGTAGAATTATAGAAAAAAGTGTATATTGTGGTAATGACGGAGACTATAAATAAGTTAACCACTCATTTCATACAAACGTTTTCGCTTTAAGTTAACCACTCATTTCATACAAACGTTTTCGCTTTAATTGAAGCTCTTCGGGTGCTAAGAGCTTCAACGTTTGTGCGAAATCAGTGGTTAACTTATTTATAGTCTCCGTCATTACTACAATATACACTTTTATATATATATATATATATATATATATATAAAAACACAAGGTTACTTAGCGGTAAAGCCTCTATTAGCAATCGTAATATTGTCAGTATTTACATCTAAATGATTAAAAGATGCTTTTATTATGCTCATTACTTAAATACCTGTACAAAATTGTCGTCTTCCCAGCGCCATCAAGTCCAAGTATAAGAATTCTCATCTCTTTAGATCCAAACAGTGACGAGAACAAACTTGAGAAAAATCCTCCTGAAACGCAAAGGAACGGAGAGATTGCAAAGGTCTACCTGTGCTTCAGTTTTACGTAGAAACGACGATTATTTTACCCATTTCTGATCCCTGTGTGATCCTTCTGTGAACAGAACAAATTCCTGAGCCACAGTAACTTCTAACAATTCTAATATCGTGGGATTGACTTGCTTTCGTGGCTCTTGTACGGTTTTCCGCTGATTGACAAGACCGTCACCGCCAACTAATACGACCATATGTTTTTCCGCTGCTCAAAATAGCGACTAGCAGTCCGGTATGGTTAGCGATTTGTTCCAATATTCAGCCAAATATAACAGGTATTTAACAGAGCAATATATACTCAAGAAGATGATTATATTCGACCAAGCAAAATATATATTCAACAAAAAATCATTAAATTAAACAAAGCTATTAAATCCATTCAACAAAAATAGTTATGTTCAACAAAGCAAAACGCATATTCAACTTGAAAAATCTTCAACACACAACTCCAAGTATATTGATTCAACAAAGTCCTTGATCCACCTAAAATATTGATTCAACAAACAAAGTCCCGGATCTGCCTCAAAAAATCTTGATTCAAGTCATTCAGCAATCAATGTCTCGAATGAATTACATTTTCTCGCGTGTAGCACCGTGTAGCATGAGAACTAGATAAAACTGGACATACACTTGTCTACGCCAACATGATGTCATTGCCACACAGAGCTGAAAGTCACTTCGCTATACCAATGACTTTGTCAAATTTCACCGCAATAACAGTGGTAAAACTCGGACAAGCTTTTGACTGTCGAAGAATTCTTCAAATGCCAGTTTAACAGCCACTACTTATTTGGAAGATAACTTTAATGCTTGATCACGAAGGAGCTAACTACATGCAAGGACGGCGTGGGGCCACGTGGGGCCGCTGCAAGTACGACCAAATCATCCTTTCGGTTCTGTCAAAATCATCTGTACTGGATCCTTTCGCGTCCAGAAGAAGATCAATAACTGGGTACCAAGTTCCCGTCTGCTTTACGTTGCGCAACTATATTTATCTGAGAGGGTAAAACGGCAACTTATTTGGTATGTACAATATATAACTATGCAACTACGCTGGTTTGTCAACAAAGTGCATTCAACAGTAAGCATTTACGTATGACCGTTAGCAATTAAAAATTCTACAGTAGACTTAAGCTATGCCATGTACCCAGTTTTCAGCAAATCCAGCAATCCAAAATAATACAAAGGAAGTGTAGCATTGTGTTTTTCAGAGGCGGATCTAAAGGTTCCTTGAGTTGTGCCGGCGAAATCAGTACAAGAACAGTTTTGAAGCAAGACCGCGGTAAAGCGGGCCTTCGATCCTTGCCATGTTTATAACTTTTGTGCTACTACGGATAGCTTTAATTATAATTTAGAAGACGTATTATAAAGGCCATAAAATTATGTAAAAATAGTTATTTAATGAGCGGGACATTTGGGTTTCCGGTATTGCAGTTTCCGGGTATTTTTCATGCGAAATTACTTTAATTTCACTGTTAAAGTGCGGAATTGTGGTTTTACGCACCCAAACGGTTATTGCGATTATTCTGCTTTCTGCTTATTCGGTTCAAAAGGTATTATAGAATCACACGTCGCGTTTCGTCTTTGAATCTTCTATTGGTGTTATTCTATTCATTACATCAAGTTTCCATCAAACTTATAATATCAACCAATCACAAAACAACATGTATTTTCGCGGCATTGCAGTCCGTGTTTCCTTCTGAAAGTCCTGATTAAAACTGGTCGAATTGCTCCGTACACAAGTGAGAAAAGCGCGACCAAATTTACCCAACTTCGGGGCGTAGGTCTTGTCCTAATGTGGGGATCACACACCACGGCCAAAGTTGGCGAAAGTGTGGAACAATTCAGTTAGCTGATTAACCAGAAAACTTTTAAGCCCTGGACAAACTAAAATCACCTGAATCTGAGACAGAAAAACCTTCAGAGTTTGCTTGGCGATATAGAAACTTCAAAAGCAACTGGCTTCGATGGGATTCCTGCATATTTTATCAAGGTCTTTGCTTATAATAAGTAATAAAACAGAGTTTTTGGAGCTGCCCATGTCATTCCACGGTTTGATCAGCAATTCATATTTATCTTTATCTTTATGTGAATAGAAAACAGTGAATCGTTTTTCTTTGACATCGTGGCTGCCATATTGGTGTATATAAATAAACGAGGTTTAACGATATAATGATGAAGCTGTGTAGCTTAACTGTAAAATATTTCCATCAATGCTGATGCTTTGAAGCTATCTTATTCCAGACTATCCTCATAGCGTATCATGAAGAGGAAATGTCTTAACCTACACCGCGAAAGTCAAATCGAAAAATTGAATTGAGTTGTGCGCGATTTAAACTCGTTTCCTCGGGTGCCCAGACCACTGCTCTACCAGCTGTGCTATCGAGTCAACGGGAGACAGTGTGCCCGATCATCCTATTTAACTGAAAGAAAGATTCTCGCAAGAACGTAACCCTTATCCGTGAGGATGAGCAGCCTCTCGATTCTATTTCAGAATACTCAGGGGGACATGAAAGGACGCGCTTTATCCTAAGTATTGAAATTTCAAATTATTTGTCCCCACTTCCAGTTAAATTTTTACGAAAGTGAAAATTAAAAAGATCAATCTAATTTTTTCCGATTTTAGAGCTCAATCTGTTTTTCCCGCAATAATATGGATCATTTTTATTGAAAAGAAATCAATAACTTCAATGATTGACGTTTGCAGTCTTTTAAATTAAGAGAGTGGACATCCGAAAATATTAAGATTGTGGATATCCGAGTTCCAATCCCTCTCATCTCAATTTTTTGTTTGAAACTTCAAAACTGTTGGGGAAACATTCAGCCTATTGTGGTAACAACCTGCTTTGCTGTTTCCGAAGTCAAAAAAGATTTGGGCTGATTAGAATGATGTTGCCGTCCTGAATTTCGTTTAGTATTAATTGCTCCTAGAGCTAGTGTGAAACAAGCAGAACTAAGACACTCAAAGCATCCCACGCTATTTTTACGGAGTTTCAGTACTTGCTCGCAGGTTGTGTTTACTAGCAAGGGGACGGTGAGACGAATGTTCACCTAAATATGTTTCTTGGTATTTCTTGTTTAGCCCTTTCTCGGCAGCACCTCTCCCTTTGACTAGTAAAACCGTCTGGCATTAACCAGAGTAAAATTATCGAAGTATGACGCCGCCGCAAAAGAGTTAAGAACTAGTACATTGTTACGAGACTTTGGCGTCCCTGTCGACAATGCATTTTCGTAAGATTCCTAGTTTAGCAAGACAGCTTTAATTAGAAGTAAGCAGCGAAGATGCCATTTGTGTACTGGTTCGTGACGATGAGATGTGATGATTTAATGCCACTCGATAAGTCTCAACATGTCAAGTAAAGATTACTGTTCGGTTATGAAATAGCAGTGACAGAGTTGTGATATTTCTACGCATGCTACCCAGCACATTTTGACGTTTTCATGACAACGTTGATTCATTAGCGCCAAAAAGCTGTTAGTTGATGATTTTGAAAATGACCAAGAAACATTTCTACGGAAAAAACTTAAATTAGCAGTTTACTATGATGTTCTATGATGTGTTTTTGCCTCACATGCTTAGAGTCAACTCCTCTCTTACTCCATATAATGATATATGACATACGAGGTCACATGATATACATGATACGTTTTTTCATTTTCTTTAAACTCCCATCCCACAATTTTTTGTTATGAACCAATACTGATATGGACAAGGAATAATAGCAAGAAGAGCAGACCGGACTTTGGGGCGATTTATTTCAGCCAGGGGTTAGTTTTAAGGGGGCACTTGTTATTAGAGTTCCGGGTTAGGTTTGGATGTGGGTTAGCGTTAGGCTTATGAATAGGTTCAGCGTCGGTGCACTATTAGGCTTCGCTTTATGGTTAGGCCTCGGATTAGGCCTACGCTAAGTACTAGTGAAACAACGCGTGTATTGACTCGCCATCCTATTCTTGGCAGCCAAACACTTGCCCAGCGTCCGATATATTGGACATCAAGAACAAAAGAAAAATGAGAGAATAAAGCAAAAACAAGGAGAGGACACAGCAAAAAAAAACAACAAAATTAAGGCATTAAAGGGTTAGAACGTCACACCGTTCATCAAAAGGTCGCTGGTTCTTTTCCAGTCTGGGGTTTAGAAATTGGTAATCCGAGTTAATGAGCTTGACGAACCTTCGTCTGTAGTCCGATATATAACAAGCTCCCACATTTGAATCTTGGTAGCTCAATGGTTAGAACGTCCCACCGGTCATCAGAAAGTTGCGAGTTCGATTCCGGTCTAGGAAACAGAAATCGTTTTTCTGAGGTAACGGGCTTAGAGAACGTTTTCATGTGGTCTACATCAACCACCAAGCATCCACATGTACACATTTGTTTTTAACAACTAGAAAATGAAAACGAAGCAAAATAGCAAATTGTAATAATTTTTGTAATAATTTAAATTCGTACTTATGGTATTACATTAGAAATATTAGTATGGAATTTCCACGATATTAAACATTATCAAACATCATTAATAATTCATTAGCAAAATTACAAAAAAAATGACTGTTTAATCAATATCTGTAAATCGGTAAGAGATTTCGCCTTGATTTGCATAAACTTTTTCCTCAATTTACTAAGCTAAAATCACTCCAACTTGAAAAATAGTTTGACTATTTAGATGTGTCCGTTTCATAAGTAAGATAACTCAGATACAGATCGGGTGCTCATGCTTTATCTTTTACATAAAGGATAAAAATGGGGTATTCTAATAGCAAACTAATCTAGAGAATACTCCGTCATTACATGGTTGTTCTAAGGGTCCTATAAGTATGATACATATATCACTCCAAAACTGAATAGCTTTTGAAAATAAGATAAAGAAAAATTAACCCACAATAGATATATCTATAAATGAAGTAAAAGTACATCACTTATATGATGCCATAAGTATCAATAAAGTACTTTATTAATTTTCTCGTAAATATAGATAGTGATTGCCAATTTTTATAAGTCACTGGAAATAGAATTCCATTATATTGTACCAGTGAATGTAATGGTGCCTGTATTTCTCCGTTCTAAGTATATATATTCATATATCTATTCGGAATGATGCCATCCACTACGTATATGTAAACTCTGCATACTCGAAGTAATTTTAATTCGTTTAATGATGGTTTTGAAAGAAAACCGGAATATTACTGATTCAACTTTCGTCTTGATTTTGTTGATTTTGATGATGTTCTTCTTCGAAATACGTTTTATCTTATATTTTTTCAGATTGTCGGCTGGTTCTGACTTCCTTATATATCCAATAATATATATTTAGAACGGAGAAATACTGAACAATATTAGAGTTAGAGGCTAATTGGCGGCGAGTTTGATATGTATAATTCTCAGTCACTAATTAGAATAATGGGTAGCAAATCCTGTACACGAGATGATTGTCCCCAATTAATTGCCATTTACATCCTGTCTTGTTTTATCATTTGTGATTTAACAGACCATTTCCAAGTTTCCTTAACCGTCAACTCATGAAACAATTAAGGCTTGGTGTAAAAATTTTGGAATGAAAATCAGCTTTCATTCACTGGTAAATAAAACTCAATTTTTACATATCAAATCTCGCACTAAGCCTCGTTTCAAAGTAAATTACCCAGGTAATTCGAAAATGTAGAAAACCAAAAGGGTTGGAAAATTGTCAGAACTTAGGTGTGGAAAGACTAACGTTTCAAGCGAAAGTCCTTGTCGTTCAATACTGCCGACGCATTACTTTACTTTTATATCATAATTCGGAAATGTCCTATTTTTCAATTTTTTGGTTAAAGCCAGCATAATGGCACACTCACTAGAACATAGATAAATAGGGTCTGAGAATCCTCCATCTACCAATTTCCGCGTCGATTTCCGCATTAAACATGGGTTGTTTTCCGTTGTTTCACATATTCGTGAAATGTTTGTTGGAGTCATGTAAAGTTGGACCTCAAGCGTCGTGAAGCCGAGTCCAAAACGCTCGAGGTGTTTTTCAAATATATTTTGAATAATGACAGTTGTTCATCTTTACTACCATGATTAAACTTTATAATTGTTTCTGTTTTCACAAGTTTATATTTCGGCCTATACCTTTCAACTGACGAACACGATCATTTTCAATCATATGAATTTGCAAATAGCAGTATCTTGGCGCAATGTCATTGTCGTTAGACTATAGGTAATGGTCCACAATATCTGTAAATCAATTCAGATTATTGGTATAATATGGATGAACCAAAGAAACTACTTTGGACGATTTTTTTTATGAAAACCTCGTGATTTGACTTGAAACTTGCTGAACAACTCGTGTTTGGTTATCCGTTGTTTGTGTTAATCGGGGGTTTTATGTACACGATGTCGTTTAAGGATTTCGAGTTGTTTGCGTTGGACTGATTGAACGAGAGTCTTGTAAGCGCAGCTGTTGAGCACTGTAATTGGAATTTTGGTCATCACCTGTGTTCGTATCCTTCAATTTAATTGAGGCATCAGCAGCCTTCGAACCAGCTCATCGGTCGAAGACGAAATGCATCGATTGGAACTCGTTTTGTTTGGGACGTTCCTAACTCTCTCCCCTTTGGGACAAGGCTTCGATTTCACGGGTCAACAACGTTTGACCGAATTCGGAACAAAATATGCCAACAGCAAAGCCGACATCTTCTTCCTTATCGATAACTCCGGGAGCCTCTGGAATTCGAGAACTAATAGAAACGGATTCTACGACGAGAAAGCATTCGTTTCGTCTGTATTGAGTAAAATCAAAATCGCCAAGCCCGCAACAAGAGTAGCGATTATTCGTTTTGGCGATACGGCAAAAATCGACATCAACTACGTTTCGGATATCAACTCGAAAAGATCGAACAACAAATGCGAGTTTACGAAGGATTTTGAAAAAGTCGTATACACTGGTGTTATGACGAACATGAAAGAAGGCTTCTATCGCGTGCACGAGATCTTGTTTGGCGCGTACAGTACGAATGTTCGCCCATGGAGGAAATTCGGTGCAACAACCAATGTGAACAAAGTTGTGTTTCTTCTCACGGATGGCAAGTGGAACAATGGTGGGGACCCCAAAGATCAAATCAAGACTCTGAAAAATGAAAAAGTAGAGATCTTCACTATTGGTGTTACTAATGTCGATCAAAATTTCTTGAGACAGGCAGCGACTTCCTCAGATCGATATTTCTATTTCAATAAATTTAAAGATTTCAGAGATCTGGCAACACATATTCGCGGAGGTAAGGGTTCATGTGTTAAGGTCGTGTTACACTGAGCGGTTTTTTTCGCGAGAAGCGACTTTATCCGCCAGAGTCTGCATTGAATAATGCACACTGGACGTAGTAGCAACGGGAAAAGTCGCTTTGTTGCGGCTGAAAAAAGTAACATCGAGTTCTACTTTTTTCTCTTGAAAAAGAAGAAAAACAACAATTGACCAATCATATCGTTTTGTCTCCATCAATATGGAGGGTATCTCGTATGAGGTCAACTATAATCTATTGACACTCAAACGCTGAATATAACTATTCACCCGCTGTTCTAAATCTTTGTTCTTTTTTGATGGAACTTAAAATCGATGAGATTTTTATTTACTTATTAAAAACTAAAACAATATTACAGGGAAAGAAAACAGACCTTCCGCTCCAATTAAAATTTTGTTGATGCTATGCATGTATACTAATGCATCATGTGGTATCTATGGAACTGGTCTATCGATTTGAAACTCACACCATTGTAATCTTTGAGAAATTATTTCTAATAACGTGTTGGCGATTTTTTAAAATTCAGTTTTGTTTAGTTTTTATGAATGATTTACATCGTAATCACAATATGTTTCACATCTTCTTAATTGAAAATGCGATAAAATAAAGAACATGCCACTTACAAAAAAAATGGCCGGAGGTTTTTTGTAGATAATTTATCAGAGATTAGAATGGCCTAAACTTCAAATCCATAAATTAACTCCTTCACTGCCACAGGGGACTTTTATTATTTTACTCTGGTTAACGCTCGAGTATTTTACTGTGTCTGACGCCAGACGATTTTACTCGTCAAAAGGAGAGATCTGGCAGTGAGGGAGTTAAATTCCTAAGGACTTTAAACTCTTGAAGCCAATATACTTATTTTTTACGTTCGGTAAATATAACAGTTGATCATCGTATTTTCCATCAGATATAGATTTCATATACTAATTTTTGCAGGATCAATTAGCTTTAAGTTGGTTATGATACATTAATTGTGCGAGATACCAGTTCTTTTACGAAGCGATACCGTATAAACCTATGCCACCTTAAGCCCTCTACACACTTTCACGATTTTTTCGCAGCCACCTAATTACACCAGAGTTCTTTTTCACCGCTCTAAAGCCACATGTACACACGTTTGACAAACCACGATTGCTGGGGTCTTCTGATGACTGTCAAATTGGAGACTTTCACCAACAATTCCTTAACACTCTCTAAATTTTACGTATAATACTATTTCCAACATGTTAGGAAGGATAAATGTCAGACCCATAGGTTTCCTTTCACAACCAACTTGGGTTACGAATATATTGTAATACGGTAATACTTGAACTTTCTTTATGTGGCTCCCTGGGTTAATTCTGTTAACTAAATTTGGCGTGGAACGCATGCACAAAAATAGATATTCTTGAATCGTTATTCCATCACGACAGCACTGTATACGTCAGTACAAATGTGATATTTTTGGATGTTTTCTTTGGCGAATTGCTCTAAATAAGGCCAACTGGGCAAGTGGAACAACCCATCCAATCTTTCATAAAAATTTTTTTATAAAATTCACAAATTCTGTAGTAAAACAGTCTGTACAGACAACCTCATCTCATATTTAGCTATGATATTATTTAGCGAAAAATATATCTTGATACCAATTTTTAGAAAAGTCAAAAGAAGAAAACCGAAGATAATGTCTTTTCATTGTATAATAAAGAAAGTATGCCAACGTTTTATCGCTACTGTTATCATGGTATCGCTTGAAAGTTCAGGGACCGCGTAGGGGAAAGGGTTGGAGTTGTTGCCCTTCACTATCTGGCACAGTAAATTGTTTTGTTCAGCGAAAAGGGGCAGCTATTTTATGTTAGCGCATACATGTATTGATCATTGTTGATAAAATGATTTTAAAATTAAAATGTATTTAGAATACCAGGAGTTAAGTTTAACTTTTGAACAGTTTTTGTTAGGCCGTTAAGTGAGCTTTACATTATATGAAACACAAAAAAATTTGTCACTATTTTCTTTTTGTGACCCTATTTTTGTCACATAGTTTGTCACTGTTTATGCTCTTAATTTTTTCGTTAAAACTTCTCCCAAAATTAGTCATATTCAAAGAGCTACTCTGGTTTCGTGGCCAGCAAAAGGTACATGCAATTAGCCCAAAAACTTTTCTAGTTAAAAACTAAAAACAAT
>JBAHVQ010000457.1:124913-154268 GCA_036872915.1 Nanipora kamurai | reverse complement strand
TTGGGAAGTTATATTCCGAACTGGACAAGCTCTAATCATTAATGAATTCTTTTATTGGCTGAATGTTTTTTTCAAAAAATGATTCCACAAATCATTTTTAAAAAAAGAACGACATGGAATTTCGGCGTAGCCTTTTGGGAAGTTATATTCCGAACTGGACAAGCTCTAATCATTAATGAATTCTTTTATTGGCTGAATGTTTTTTTCAAAATGATCTTGTCAGCAAGGGCTGAAAGGTGGGTTAATATGTCGGACAGTTTGGATTTAGGCTTCACAGGATTTTTCTATCCAATCTAACTCTTTCTAACTCTTTCTATCTTTTATAATCGAGCTTGTGAGCCCGGGACATACAAGGACTACGTAGGCCTGGCCACAAAGGGATGCACGAAGTGTCCGAAGCACTCTGGACACAAGAATTACGCAAGTAAGAGGAGAACTGATTGCGTGTGCGACAAGGGATATCAAGGAGATCCAGGAAGTGGAAAGAAGTGCACTAGTAAGTTTTGGAAATGATAAAAATTTTGGTATGTTATTTATTTCACACTAATTTCAACTATGAATCGACAATTTTAATGTTTAAAATAAATTTCCACAAGAGAATTTCCATTTTCGTTTTTGTATGAAACGTTGAAAGACGAGACGACAGCCGAACTTCTAAGAGTACGGATCGCTTCCCAAGAAAACTCTACATGTAAAATGAAAATCGGGTTTAAATTTGTGGAAATCTTGTGCTAAGGGACTGGTCAACAATTAGAGGGTGGCGAAGGCTGGTGCAAAGTGGGCATGGCCACAAAATTTTATGCACTCAAAAAAGGGGGCCAAGAATTTTTATTCAGTAAGAATTAGGATGCCTAGGTGTGCAAAGATGTAACAGGACTAACTAAATTACCATATTTTGAAATTTAATACCCATAGCTGGGATTAAAAAACCTCACGAGATCAGTACAAATAGTTGCGAAACATTAAATGAGGAAGAAGGGTTGGGAAGGACTTCTGGATGGCTATACAAAATGATATCATCAGTCATTATAAGTGTAATGGTCAACATTGCAACGAAAAAAATGGAAAGGTTGTAGTAGATTGTGATACATATGCAAATGCAAAATGACAGGTGCACAATTGTTATTATATGAACTACTATAGCTGTCATAACTCACCATAAATCTATCACTTTCTTTTATTAAATATCCTGAACAGGTTTTTAATGTGATTCTTGACGATAACCAAAACCATAATTTCGATTTAGTTTCACAACTTAAAGGAGAGATAATTTCACAGCACCTCGATTTAGATAAATATGTCATACTACAGTTGAATCAATCAATTTTTTGAAACATTAATGTTGGGAGAGGGTCGGCAAAAATTGTACATCACACAAGGGGGGTCACAAAGAATTAAACACCACATATTATGTTCTGCACCAGTCCTCATCCTCTCTAATTATTGCCGACCGGTCCCTAAGTAAGATACTAAGATCACATATCCAGACCACAGCCTTAGTTATCTTGTGTTTTCGTGATGGTGAAAGCCCGAATTGACTTTCACTCAAAGAAAATAAATTTTTCAAATAGTATAAAGCTGATCAATTTCTAACAAAAACTTAAAAGACTTACGTATTAAACCTTGTTCATATCTAATCAAACGAGGATTTTGATTCCCTTTTTTGTTATCAGTAAATTAGTCGGTATAACGATAGCCACTAAAATCGGAAAATTTATTATATTAGTGGTGAGAGTTAAAAGCTACGCCCTGCAGATGGCTTTGATTGGCAAAGAAGTTATATCAACGTGTATAGTACTTAAGCCCTTGCCAGAATACTAAACCGTAAGAGTCTTCTTTTCCATTTATCCTATTATTGTTTATTAACAATTTCTAGACTGAGGGGCGGAAAGGGCCAACTTTAAATGTTTATATCTAAATCACCGTTACAGATCTAGGTCTGAAATTTTACTAGTTTTCTTAAAAATATCTTGGCTTTATGGGTGGAAAAACTTCTGAAAAAACAATGAATAAAAAAAGGTACATGGTATTGCCGAACATCTTAGTAACACTGAATTTTGAACAAAAATTTCATTATTGTAGTATAGATGAAAATAAGCATATCTCGATGAACCGAAATCAATTTATTCGATAATACAAATTAAGACCCGGCAACGAACACGAAAAACAGCCATAATACCAGATAAGTTTTAGAACATATTTAACACAAAATGTTAGTACTAAATATGTTTTAAACCTGACGTGGGATTATGGCTGTTTTCCGTGTTCTTTGCTGGGCCTTGATTTGTATCATCAAACTAAGATTTCCGCCAGGTTCGTCAGTTGCTGCAGTTTTGAAGAAACCAATGTATTGATATACAAACTTTCCTATGTTAACATAACAGCCAGAAATAATTTTCAACACCAAATTTTTCATCTTCTTAATATTCGAAGCTTTTTCTACTAATGACGTCACAATGTCGTCATAAGTAGTTGCCATGACAACAAAACTGCATCATATATTTGCATTAAGCATACCGTCAACCTGTAGAAATCTTAATGTCATACATCCAATATTTTTGGAGATATTGACTGCAGATACTTTCCAATCGGTACCCCCGACCCCAGAAGACTAAAAGAAGCACTGTCAAGATAGAGTTAAATATCAGCTATCGATTGACCAGGCGGGAAGTGCAATCTAATCATGAATACCAAAGCCCAGCATAATATCTTGATAAGAGCCACTGTCAGACAAGGATAAAAGGAATCATAATATTTAACTGTTGCTTTCACTTGTTTAACCTTACGTCATCTCTGTAACGTTAAATCCTTAATAAATAGTTTGTAATTAAATGCTGCAAATTTATACTAATTTAAAAAGTTTTGTATCTAAGATTGAAGAGCTGAATTTGAAGTTTGAAATCCTGTGTGTATATGAATCCTGGATGTTATTTCAACATTGGTGGTCTTGATCTTTTGCAGCTGGGTAGAGCAATAGGCCAGATAACAAGACTCGTGGGTTTGATTTATGCCGTCTTCTTTATATTCCTTTTTAATGAAGAAAAAGAGGGGAAAGATTAACAAACAAGACTACTTTGAGTTTTCTCTCCTTCGGAAAAAATAGCTTTTTCTTTTGTAATTCCGCCGGTGGGGCAATAACCTCAATACACAGGATCAAATGTCTGATTTCCGCCGTATAAACTTGCAGTATTCATGATACCGAGGATGATTACTAGCGTTAGTTAGAAATCAAAATAGCCTGGGCAGAATGTTGTTAATGTATAAACCAAACGTATATTCAGCTAGCTATTCTTTCAACTATTGTTCTTTCTGAATTTTTCAGTCAAAAAGTGTCTTGGGCTGCGAGAACCCGCAGACGGTTACACAAACCCAGCATTGTGTCCACAGGATTATGGGACTACATGCACTTTTCATTGTAACCCAGGATTTAAGCTCGATGGAGAAAAGGTGAATATACTAGCAAGAATTTTCTGTCTGGATTCTTAGAGACTGTAAGAGTGGGGTGCGACGTTTTCTTATATTCGATCAATTGACTGCACACCATCAATTTGAGAACTGAAAGCTCAACACATTTTAGTCAAATACACAAACACCTAGGTCATTAATCCGAACACAGACTTCACACCATGTTTACTTGAGTATGGTTATTATGGTGTTTTTAAGCATCAGGGAATTATGCGAAGTACATATGAAATTATTGACAAAATGCAATCATGGTGGGTAATACGCAATAGGGAATTGCCAACTAAATAATGGTTCGGTACGCTCGCGTAGGTAGTGATCTTGTCGATTTGTCATTCTTTGACGATAACAGCATCTTTTTCCATACAAATACCAAAGATTTGGAAGAAAACCAGCGGTACTTGTTTCAATATTAAACTACAAAACACTTTACACATTTGACTAAATTAACTTTCAAGTTTGTTGCTCCCATGTTTCCCTTGAAAATAACTCTGAAATTATTATAGACTACGAATCCATGTTTGGCAGACTAGTAGATCAGTGATGGATGTTTAAGATGGCTCCCTATAATTTTTAATCGGGGACTTGTAACTAAATTTGGTCGGGTACGCATGCGTAGATAGCGATCTTGGCAAATCGTTATTGGAGTGTTCAGTAAAACTGCAACGCCGACGCCAGTAAACAAAGTGCTTCAACCCTTTCCCCGCAGTACCTCTTCCTTTGACGAGTAAAATTGCTTGGCATTTGCCAGAGTAAAATCGTCTGGCGTTAGCCAGAGGATAATAATAAAAGTCTGAGGCTGTCGTGAAAGAGTTAGTTTTTCAGCTCATGGTAATACCTCTACCTTTGACGAGTAAAATCGCTTGACCTTAGCCGGAGTAGAATAATAAATGTCTGAGACTGCTGGGAAAGAGTTAAATTCTCAGGCCTTGAAGAAAACTGCACATGCTTAATTCAGGATTTTCTTTTTCTGTCAGCTAAACGTTTCCAAGCAATTCAATGTGGTCAGTTAACGTTTTTCGTTCAATAGATCCAAAGCTCTACGTGCTTTAAAATGCCAACGTTGTAGTGAAAACGTAGAAAAGCAAATCCTCACGTCTTGTGTATAGCCAGAACGGCATGAAGAATACTCCAGGGGCCACATATTTATTTCTTTTGTTTTGGATGCGAAATCTTATTGTAAGGCCTGCGTTGTCCTTAACATCTGCGTTGTGTTTTCGTAAACTACCTAATCTATCACAACAATACCGTTCGCCTTAGTACAGTTAAATTTTTGGATGTTTCCGCCGGACAATTTCTTTGGTAGATAAATCAAAAAGATCAAGCGTAACAGCATACCCAATTTTCAAAATTTTACGAAAAGTGAATGTTTTCAATTCCACAAATTCTGTGGCAAAAAAAAACTCTGTTCTGAGAACCTCCCTAATATTTTGCCATGTTCCTCTTCAGTGAAAAGTATCCATCGAACCAATTTTCAGAAAGATTCACCAAAGAAACACGAAGATAGCATGTCTCAATTGTGATAATCATGAAAATATGCCGATGTTCCAACACTATCGTTACCATGGTAACACTAAAAAACTCCACAATTTTACAAATATTTCATGTTCATGATACCTCTTCCACAGTTAGATGCACTCTTCACAGAGTGTTCAATCATTTCTAAGATAGAAATGGAAATAAATGAAAACCTTACCAAGTATAACTTGTAAAAATAGAAACTACAGTGAGCCACCTTAAGGAATGATCAAAACCATTTTCGACCATCAAACCTAATGCAACTTTGCTTGAATTAATAATCAAAACTGTACATTGCTTATTGTAGACTCTCACTTGTACTGTGGCTGATAACAATGTTGGTGGAGCCTTTTGGACGCCCAGAGCAACTGTGGCTGTGTGTAAAAGTAGGTATCAGAACCAAACGTTGTAGTATTAACTAGCATTTCTGAAGTTTAAGACAACCTGCGGTTGCATTAAACACTTTAGAGTGAATATAAACCATATACAGTTTTTATTTTGTTTGGAAGGGATGACTGAGAATTCCATTGAAAGTTTTACGATAACTGTTTTCATTCGTCAGTTATTCCAGATTTTGTAATGTGCAAATGAGGTAGATGATGACGTCGGGTCAGTCAAACAGCTTGGCAGAAGTCCTGTGAATTTATCGTTTCATATTACCCTGAGGATGATTCTGAAATAGAATTGAAACGCTGCACATCCATCCTCGTGGATAGCGTTAAGTTGTTGCGAGAATATCTCGTACACTTAAGTTGGATAATAACTCGCCTCCAATCCCTGTGGCTCGATAGCTCAACAGGTAGAGCGGCGGACCGGATTCCCGAAGGTGCGAGTTCAAATCCCGCTCGAGTCAACTTTTTCAGTTGACTTTAGCAGTGTAGGTTAAATGTGAATTTATCGTTTCATATTGCCCTGATGATGATTCTGAAATAGAAATCTTAGAGTCGACTGTAATTCCGACAGCACTGACACACACCCTGAAAATGGTCACAGTTTACACTGTCCAAAATTATTATGGACTTGTTAGTTCTTTTTTCAGTGACTTCAGAATGGAAATTATGTCAACTTAACCGACGATAGTTCAATGTTTGACGCATTGTCGTAAAATAATTTAAATGAAAACAAAATAACAAAACCAGAATTCGCTCAAAATCCTGGCCCTTGGCTCTTATAAGCAATCGCAATATTGCGATTCATTAATAAAACTTGGAAAAGCTGTGGGGTTTTGTGGGGAAAAGTCGGAAGCTTATCCGTGTCCTACAAGTTCAGTAAGAGCCAACTGAGGAAGTAATGTTTTTGGGGCTGTACTAAAAGAGAATCGGTTAACACTGTGCGCATTAGTTTTGCCTGGATACTAGTTCAACAATAATCTTGTTCCACTTTATAGGGATTGTATGTTTGGCATACCGAGTACCAAACGCTGTTACAGAAAATGGAAAATGTAACAACAATGACCTACGTGCAGGTACAACGTGTAACTATACCTGCTTGCGTGGATATCGTCTGATTGGTTCAAGTGAAAGAACATGCCAACCTGATGAGACATGGTCTGGGCAGCCAACAAAATGTGAAGGTATGTCCAAAAACATTTTGGCCGGTATTTAGGCTGTATTCGGCTGTTTCACCATACTCATCTCATTCTCCAATGCAGTCCTTCGTCTCAAGTTTTATTGGGTGTATTTTCACTTCTACTTATTTACCAATATCTTCTTTTTCTTAATCCAACGTTTTCCTCTGTGATAATACTTAACCCTTTCAAGCTTGGACGTCTCCCCTTGAAGAGTAAAGTCAACTGGCGTTAGCCAGAGCCACTACGCTGCAGTGCTCGCAAGGGTTAATCCTTGTTCATTTCACACATGGTTTACTCTATTTTGTTTCGACACGTATTTGAATGTGACAGGTTGTAAATGCTGAGCTTCTGGACAGGGGCAGTAACGTGGATAAATTAATGGACGAGCATTTCATTTCTTCATGTCGGGAACTGCTCTTAGCTTACTCGTTAATATTTAAGCGTCGAGAAATGTACCCATCGTAAATATGCCTCGATTCTATCTACTTAGAAGGTTGCTTTAATACTCTATCCAAAACTTGTCATTCATGGTTGTTCAGGTCTCGTTGTACTGTTATTGACAACAATAGATTGTCTTTTACTTAAATATGACATTGAGAGAAGGGGACAGAAGAGTGTTAGGGGACGTACGTAGGTTGAGATATCTCTTAAGGTGATTAGGTAAAGTATCACTGGTATGCCGGCATTGTGTTCGACAAAAAGTCCTCGCCCACGATTTCATCACATCCCTTGAAAATTTGAACCATGTTGATGGGTTGTAAAAATCGAAAAAAAGCTAAAATTAAACTTTTAACTCTATACGGTCAAACATTCAAATATAGAACTTCTGTGGACTATTTCAACTTTTGCTATATTCACAAACTTCCTCTTCGAATTTAGACTTGAATGTACGATTTTGGAATCTACGTAAAAAATGAACTGAGAGAAGTGCACTTTTTCGACGCCTTACTGTACTCATGGTTTGTCACCACACAACGAACCGTGACCAATGATTCAGAAAAATTTTTTTCCTGTTTTTCCAATTTCCTCGGAACTTAATGAGTTAATATATAAATTGTTTTTATTATAAAGTGAAATGTCTGAAAAAATGAACTATTAAAAATTACGCTTAAAGAAATGGTAATTAACAGTTACAGCTGCAACATTGCTGAGAATCGAGGTAGTACTCTCAACTTATACTCTTGTAAGCAACAATGTAATAGGAAAAAAACACAGCGGATTTAAATTTGATCTGTTTTCTCAGTTTTACTCTAGACATGTGGATGAGGATTTCCACATTTGCCCGACGACGTCGGCGCTTAAAGCATGTCGAGCTTTGGGGCTATATTCAACGAAACGCTTTAATTGACCAGCTAGAATTTCTTGGAAGCGTTTACCACAAAATAAAGGGCACTCTGAGTTAAGGATGTGCGGTCCAGAATTTAAAGGATTTTATTTACTTACGATGTGTCGGCGTCGCATCAGTGTTAATAATCAATTAACATCGTCGTCATCCTTGATTGTTTACCAGTTCAGACTAAGGCAAGCAGCAGCACCTTTTGGTGTTGTAACCGTAACCTTCAACTTAGCTGTGCTATCTCGTATGGACGTTTTATTATCAGAAATTAGTTTAATATTAGGAAATAAATCGAGAGACGCCAGAGCAAAATTTTTAAAAAAACCAAACCGAGTTTCTATATAAATCTGCAACTACTAAACCGAGTATGAAGGCGAAGTGGAAGTTTCAATTACTACGATCACAACTATATGAAAATGCGATTGTTGACGATCAACCGCCGATAGTCGCCAACCTATTTTCAACAATTTCAACTATATGGAAATCTGGTTTGAGAGAGTTTACGTATTGAACGGTGGAGCAATGTCTAATACGATTTTTGTCACACGATTTTTTATGACCAATCAGAACACTGATAAGATATTTCGTCACTAGTGAAAAAATTACTGGCCAATCAGGGCCTTCCAGTTTCAAGTGTACCACTTTAATTCATTCCATTCTTCTTTGCAAACATCTGAAAGACTGCTCTGTTAAAGCTGCGAAACAAAGTCCTATATTACATCATACTAAGTTCGTCGTGAACACGGTCGTAATTTCACGGCATTTCAATAGCACTAACCATTCGTTTACTGATATGAAAATCTGTGCCATCTCACAAATTTCCGGGAGTAACGATAGCTGCAAGGGACAAGAAAGGAGTCTCATTTTCAAACTTGGAAACGTTTATCGCCATGGAATCAATGAGTGCTATTCTTTCATTTGATCTCTCTCTAAGTTACTGTTTGTTTTTTTTTGCAGGGGCGGATAAAAACTTTAACTTGTGAGCTTTATTTCCTCATATTTTATCTTAGTAATTATTTCAGTTTTTGTCATGTATCCCTTCACAAGCAAATGATTCGTCTAGAATGGGCGGATAAATACACTGGCTTGTATTCATTATTTCTCTTTAGTTAGAAAATTTTTTTCGTGTATTGTTTTTATAATGACATTTTTCTTCACACAATTTAATGTTTTTTTCTATCATAAAAAACATTGGCTTGTATCTCTTATTTTCTTGGGTTTTTTTTTATTGTTTTAACCTGTTGTTAATGACTTTTTGACGTATTACCATATCCCTTGGGGCTTCTGCCGTGTTCTCCCTTTTTCGGTTAACTGATCGACGTTTTAAAATGGCAAATGACTATCCATCATCTACATCTCATTAACTAGTTTGTTTTGGATTTTTCAAATTTTTTAAATTCTATTGGTCATCTTTTTGTCACATGAAAATCTTTGTATGTGAGGTAAATCTTTCAATTTTATATGTAAAAGAGATGTTTTGTTTACGAGTTTCTTTTAATACTAAAATAAGTAATAAATAAAGCATGAGCAGCAGAGCTGTATCTAATTTAGATGGCGAGCTGCAAGCGAGCCGTAGTAAATCAGATACAGCTGGGATGCAAATGCTTTATCTTACTTATCAAACGGACTCATATAAACAGCCATGTTTTCAAACTATTTTTCAAGTTGGAGTGGTTTTAGCTTAGTAAATTGTGAAAAAAGTTTATGTAAATCAGGACGATGTTGTATCCAATTTACAGCTATTGATCAAACATTCATTTCTTTTGAATTTCCTCATGAATTATCAATGAGTTTAATAATTCTTTTTAGCATATATATATATATATATATGTTTATGCAACTCTGTATTCATTTTATTTAATTCTGTTTTCCGACTCTTTTCCGTCGTAATTAATATTTTTTTCTTTGGACTCGGACTAACGCTAGACAATTTTGCTAAGACTAATGCCAGGAGGTTTTACTTGTCAAAGTAAAACACCTCGAAAGGGATTAGTTAAATTTAATTTTAGGCTTTCACTATCCTTCTGTCGTCATTATTGAACTCTTAAGCCAGAGCAAACTGCCCGACTGAGCGCGATCTAACTCAACTGGACTGTTGTGATCTAGTTTTTGATGGTCGTAAAGACTCGGAGTCGTACGACTGACCCCCTCACGCTAAAAAATAGCTTACGACTAACCATCGTTTAATATATTACAATATGGCCCCATTTATGGAAGTCATCCATATTTCCTCTCCTAGATCACATGCGTAATTCGTGTCCGGCAATAGGTTGGATTAATTGAAACCGCAACGAACAGGACGACTGTCGCCGGCTGCTAGTCGTCACGATCTAACACGTTGGATCTGTCCGACTAAAGCTGACGCGACTTAAAACTGTCCGTTACATTTGACTTGACCTTTATCTATTTAGTTAATAACGTGTCCTCTCTTAGACAAGAATCATCTCCTTAACGTAACAGTCTAGTCTAGTTATTTGACTGTTGTGTTTAACGTTTATCTTTTTTATGTAGTTGTGACTTGTCCAGCATTAAATTCATTGACTTTGGCGACGATCAACGACCGAAATTGCGTGGAAAAGCCGATGAGATTTGACTCGCAGTGTATTTTCTCATGTCCAGGAGGATATGCTTTCAATATCAGCAGACAGCAATCTCTTACACGCATTTGTCAAGACAATGGAAAGTGGGATGGGACGTATCAAGTTTGCAAAGGTGGGCCAATAAGTTCGAAATGTTATGAAAATATTCGCGGTAGTAGAAATGGTAGTTGCGGTAATGTAACAATGAAAGAGCAGCACAATTGATCGTAGCAGTGGTATTGGGCAACGGTGACAGCAGGCAGATGGTGAGATGGCCATGCCCAACACAAAGGAAATATCTTAAGAGGCTAGGTAGTCTTGCTAGGCCATCCAAAGGCAGATGTTATGGAAAATGACAGCCAGGGGTCATATTAGAGTTTGTCAGTAAAATGTAGGGGTTGTTGCTATGCAATTAGGCTAACGGGGCCACTTCTTTTATATCCAGCAGTCCAAAAGGTGTCAAAATTTTGGAGGATAATCTTTACAATCAATATTTGATAATCAATATTTGATAATCAGGAAACATAAAACTTTAAGTACAAACTTGCAATTGTGACGAGATTTACGTGTTTACGTGTTTCCGACTTAGCAAAACTACAGAAAGTCCCCTGAAATCTGGACCTGAAGAGGTATCAGAGCTAACGGCTTTTATTGATCAAAGAACATCAAATCAAAGCTGGTTTATCGTATAGTAAGAATCTTATCATCTGTTAAACCAGAAGACAGATTATCAAAGAACGAAAGTAAATCGTGCTTTTTGTCAATTTTGCTAACTGCAGTGGCTCTAATAGCTGTATTTCTTAAATACTTTTTAAGTTAGACATAGTGAAAAGTGCTACTCTGGTCGAGGAAGGAAGGACTCCAAACAAGTTATAAACCTGTGTGTGGTCACCACACAAAGTGGATATCACCCCTAAAAAGGTCAAAATACTTACACTATGTGGGGTCACCGGTTCAAAATACTTACACTATGTGGGTTCAAAGTCTTTTTAAGGTCACTGAGGACCTACACGGACAGGAAGGAGCTAAGATTGTCAACATTTAATCTTGTGGACTGAGACAACTTTGAAGAAGTTGCCAATCTATTGCCGTTTGGTTGGAATAAGTGCTTTGCTAATAAAATCTCTCTATGCCTCTTTAATTTTTAACGCTTTCTAAGATGATTTCTTGGATAGTGTATTAGCAGTAGGCGACCTGTGTAAAGGGTATTTTGTTGACATGTGTATGGTGATCACTGGTTAAGTCTAAATGATTACGCATTTGATATTGAAGTTACAAAACGAAGACATTTTTGATTGACAAACACCAAGCTGGCGACGAGGATTATAAAAGGCTAGAGTTATCGATTACCAGTAAAATGATAAAGGAACTCTAAAAGGAAAGCGGATGTGACTGGATTAAATTCGAAGATAATCTACCACGAACGAATTAAATGCAGATGCTGTAAACAGAAGATTACCAAGGTTTGACCCAACAGGAGAGCTGATGGAGAAGGTGGAAGAGAGCCTTCGAACTGTTCACAGTCGGAGAAGGATAAATGACAAAACTAGGAAAAGAGCGCTGCTACAACACTCCGCAAGCATGGACATACAAGATATTTTTGATACGTTGCCAGATACTGGAGAAGTAGATAATTACAAGGCAATTGAAGCCCTGGATGCTTATTTTAACCAAGCTGCCAACATAACGTACGAGCTGCACATGGTTCGATATATGGGTCTTGAGGAAAATGAAACAGTCGACCAATTTGTAACAAGGCTAAAACAGAAAGCATTGACCTGCCCTTATGGAGGTTCACGTGAAGAATTTATTCGAGACCAAGTTATCGACAAATGCCGTTCAGTTGCATTGCGCATTAAACTTCTTGAAAAAGGACAGGTGTAGCGGTCGGCACTCGAGGCTACAGACGACGATTCTGAGTGACGACGCACCAATTCAAAAACACGGGGAAATATTTTACGGACTGATACTTGAAGAAATGTTCGATTTATTTAAGCCGACGATTTCAAATATCCAAGATCAAATCGTAAAATAACAGTCCCGCAATGCCGATTGTTCTTTACAACAGTTTATGTCTCGAAGAATAGGATGTATCTATATGCCAGTACGATGCACCACAACCTTCGTTCTTACACAACTGGCGACTAAAGCCCAACGAAAATACTATGCACTATGGGCATAATTATAAGTTTGTTCACTAATTGGTTAACCAATTAGATCGTTAATCTACCATTATCTAATTACAAACTAAATTAAGATGTTCGGGGATTAAGTATGCAATGTCCGTCACAACAGGATTTGACCTTACAAAGCCTCCAAGACATTTCACGGGCATTCGAACCTTCCCTCTTCGAAAATAACAAGATTAATGATAATTTAACACACTGATAACCGAAGGAAAGAAATTAATGCTAAAAATAAAGGAAGGAGAAGACCCAAGACCCGTGAAGGTAAATCTAAGCCGCTAGATAACAAGTGTTTCAGATGTGGTAAAACAGATCACTTTACCAAATCATCATCATGTCCAGCTAAGACAGCTAAGTGCAAAAGGTGCCTCAAAACAGGGCATTTTGCTGTCATGTGGAGAGCTAAACTAGGGAGTCAAAAAGGTAGTCTTGTCAACAAGTAAATTGCACTAAGCAAGACAAAGAGTCAGAGGAGTCTGAAAAAGAATATGCCTTTATTTTCATCATCATTCTCACAATGCATGAGAATGGATTCGTTGATGTTGAAGTTAGAGGGGTTCTATGCAATTTTTTGATTGACTCTGGTTCAACATGCAACGTCGTTGATAGATGCTGCAGGAGAAACTGAAAGCCACTCATGTGAAGTGTATGTCACAAACGACAGAGAGAAAGATTTATGCATATGGATGTAGCAAGCCATTAATAGTAGCTGGGAAGTTTGTCGCAGAAGATAAACTTCAATGAAAGAAGCCAAAGAAGTAGAATTAATAGTTGTTGAGGGTCCTTGTAAGCCTTTATTGGAAAATAACACCACTGTTCAACTGAAAATATTGATGATTGGGCTACAGCCAAGCATCAGGGAAGACGTCAACGCAGTAGAGGATGACAATGCGTGTAGAAACAGAATGATAACAACATACAGTACATGTTTCAAAGGGATAGGAAAGCTTGAGGACAGTTCACAATCAAGATAAATCCAGATGAACAGCCAGTAGCACAGTAAGCTCGCAAAATTCTTTATGGTCTGCATATCTAAGGTTGAAAAGAAGCTAGATGAGCTCCAAGAGAGAGGGATGATGGAGAAGGTAGAAGGACCAGCAAAATGGGTTAGTCCACATGTTATTGTTGCCAAATCAAACGGTGAAATACGACTGTGCACAGATATGAGAAGTGCAAATGAGGCAAATGTTCCAGAGAAGTATCCCATTTCTATGGTCGATGACATCTTGCACGAAATAAATGGCAGTAAAGTCTTTTCAAAACTGAATCCCAAATATGGATATCACCAACTGGAAGTTGATGAAGAATCTTGGGATATCACTACCACGATTACACGTAAAGGTCATTATTGTTCTGCCCGGTTAATTTTTGGAATGAATAATGTTTCCGAATATTATCAGTACCATGTTGGAGAGGATGTTCGCCATTGTAGTGGTGTATACAATGTATCAGACGACATTATTGTGCATGGAAAGAATCAAGCTGAGCATGACGAAAGGATGGAGAAGCTACTGCAGACAATGCAAGAGAATTGTCAATTCTGGATGACAGAGCTCACTTTTATGGGATACCTGTAGTCTGAGAAAGGTATAGGTCCAGCCAACACCAAGGTTGAAGTCATGAAGAAGAGTGTGAGACGACGTGTTTGTGAATCAGAAGTCCATAGTTTTCTTAGACTAGTCAACTTCCCCGCTAGATTCATTCTAGATTTGGCAACCATATCCGATCCCGGCCTCTACAACTGACAAGGAAGTTTGTTGTTCTCAAATGGAGCAAAGCACATAAAAAAGCTATCAACAAACTGAAAACGCAGCTTGTAAACGCCGAGACACTTGCACATTTTGATAAAGGATGCTAAGACAAAGATTATTGCCAATGCAAATCCGGTGGGCTTAGACGCTATATTAATCCAAGAATAGAATAGCGAAGAAGGAGTAATGAGCTATGAAAGCAGATTGTTAACAAATGTTGAAAGAAGATACTGCCAGACAGAAAAAGAAGCTCTCGGTCTAGTCTGGGCTTGTGAAACATTTCGTACATATCTTCGTGATATCAAGTTTGGGATTAATCACTGATCACAAACCCCTAGAGATGATCTACTCAAAAAATTCATCACCACCAGCAAAGATCAAAGATGGGTACTCTGGTTACAATCGTACGACTTTACAGTCAAATACAAGCCAGGGACACAGAAAATTGCTGACACACATGAAGAACACCAAAGCATCGTAACTGAGATCAAACAAGGCTCAGGAGTAAATTTTGGTCGTCAAATTAAAATAGGGCCAAGGAACCAGGAAGGAAATGACGCATTTGCCATGGATACCAAGTAGTACAACTCCCTACTCATCCAAAACCGCTTTTAAGAACAGAATTACGTGTTTCTCCGTTGGATGTTATCGCCTGTGACCTTCTCGGCCCAGTGGATAAGGATATCTACATCTTAGCAGTGATTGATTACTACAGTAGGTGGATTAAGATAGACATTTTCAAGTCAATCACAGCAGCGAGAGTCATTAAATCGCTTGCTAAAATGTTTCTCACCCATGGTTTGCCGATCGAGGTAACGTTGAACAATGGTCCACAGTTCATGACTTATCACAGATGCATAGCCCCTCAAAGGTCACAAGCAAATACAGAGATTGACAGACAAACGAGAAATTTGAACAAAGTAATTAAAATTGCCTACACCCAAGGAAGTCCCCTGGAGGAAGAACTCAAAGAATTCCTGATTGCATATCGTACAAAACTTCACACCAAAACGGGAAAAACACCCGACGAGATATTATTCAAAAGACTTCTTCGAGCAAAGATACCAGAACTAGTTCCAAATAATAGATGTAGCGATGGCTTTCGTGATAAAGAAGCAGTGCTAAAACAGAAAGAGAAAAAATACGCTGACGTCAAAAGAAATACAAAAACTCCTAATTTAAAAGTCGCTGATAAAGTACTGTTGCAGCAGCAGAAAACAAGCAGGATGACAACTACTTCTGAACACAGTCAGTATGGAATTGTAGATGTGAATGGCTCAAAAGCTTATAAAATAAAAATTTCAATGCTTAAATTCGCAAATAAACCGAAGCTTAAATCAGATCAATTTCAGTACAAATCATGACCAAAACAATGGAAATAAATGTTTTAATCCGGAGAGTCAAATATAAAATTTGCTACAAATGGGCAGTCATAGTCCAATTTCAAATTCAGATAAATATAACCTGAAATTTGTTATTAAGATTTCAGAAAAACTAGAGCGAGTAGCAACTGTTCAGGAAATGTTATTGATTGGCAGATGTGAGATACGCATCAAATTTACTACGAAATTCGGCAGCTAATTCAGTTGTGACATAAACCTTTCTACTAACGTCTTTCCTGTCCCGTAGCCTCTCTTTAAATTGTATAATCGTCCGGCGTTAGGCAGGGTAACATGGTGCAAGGCCTACCTGATTTAGGAGTTAGGGTGACTCCCTGAGGTAGTTTTTAGTCGAGGCCAGAGCGAGGCTCTTAACCACGGTTAAGTCAGCCGTCGGGTAAATAAAACGTAGTTAAGTTCTTATCTTCTGATCCTGACTGGCTAAAACTAAGCACTGATCATGATTAAAGTTAATTACCTTTTTATACAACCGCCCCTGGTAAATAAGTATCGTTGGGCACCGATACGTTAATAGTACCGGTAATTACCTTATGGAAGTGCATTCTATCCCAACAGCAACGTCCAGATTTAATTGAAATGTTAAATTTGGGGATATTTCCCTCGGTGAATTTCTATAAAGCTAGATTACTAAAACAAGCAGTACAAGAAATTTTCTTTTCTTTTAGAAATAAAAATGCCGATATATGGACACCCTACTAATTGATGTTTGCACAAATATAAACTGTAGGGAGCCACTTCGGCCCGCGCAAGCTTAACAACTTGCTGTCCAGAGTCCCCATTAGCAAGTGAAATCATGAATCAGACTTGCCCAGACAGAATGGAGTTAATGATGTGTTGCTTGTACTTTATAAATCCTTTGCCCTTTTGAAAATTCCACGTGCCCGATTTCACATGTGAAACTGAAGCATGTACAGTTGTTTCTAATGTAATCCCACGCAAACCACATGTACACCTCATGAGAGAGACATAACTAACACACGTGAAATCACATTACATGCGAAAATAAACATGTGGAAAAATTTTAAAATGTACAAAATAACATATAAAATGTTTCACGTGAAATTAAAACATATATAGGGATCCCTGCCGGGCCAAGTAGAGTTTTCTCTACTTGTTCGGTATGGTTCATCACTCGGAGTAGCACTAACATCATTATTCTTCACCCGAGTTCAGCTTCTACTCTCTCCATATATAGTTATTTTACATGTGGTCACACGTGATCACATAGAATCACAATTGCACAGTCATATGAAATTTTGATAAGAACTTTCAACTTTCCTGATGATGATTGAAACCTTGTCGAGATGTTGAATACTCAATAAAATATCTTGTAATATATATTTTATTTTAGTCTCCAGCTCACTAACTTTCACGCAAGTACACAAAAGGCTCGGATTTTTTGCTTTTGGCTAGATTACTTGGCTTACCTATTTCACAATCAAATTTTGTGCGCGAATTTTCGTTAATATAATAGCTGGCTACGATAAAAGCTAAGTCGACTATCATTTCATAAAAACTCAGGGGATTTAATATAATTTTTTAGTAGACATAAATTCACTCTGGGGAACTCACAACTTTTCTGAGTTTTCATAAAGCTTGAAGAACGAGCCTTTCGTTATAAATTCACTTTAGTTAATTTTTGAATATCATTGATCGAAACCTCGGCATTGGTGTGTTGCTTGACTCAACTCTATATCGATCGATCATTACACATTGTTTAGCGTAGACAATCAGATTGTAGGATCTGGATTTAGCCACTTTTAAGTTTTTTTTAACACGATGTTTTATAAATACGTTTGCATCTTTATAAGAGTTACAATTTCATAATCTGCAGATATCCTGGCACCTTCCTTTACAAACTGTCCCATGAACCAAATATTCACGTACAACACGACATCCCGTTTGAATACCTCTGAAGTAACTTGGGAAGTGCCTTCTTTTCAAGATAATTCTCTAACTGTTGACGTCAATCATAAAGTAACTCTGACTGAAGCAAATAATTATAAAGCGCCGCACACTTTTGCCATCGGGACACACAATATTAAATACACAGTGACGGATAAGGAAGGACTTCAGGCATTTTGCGAATTTTTCATCGAGATTGAAGGTATGTTGTTATTATGAAAACCAAAGCCTGCCCCTTTTCCTCTTGCATTATACTATTTTCACCTTTTCCTGAATTAATGAGAAATTTGCAATTGCTACCTCGGTCGGCTTTCATTTTTTGGTCATTTTCCTACTACCATTGATTTTCTCGCCAGCATCTCATATTCACAAGATACTTCAAAATTCTTTTTGTTATAGTTTACAAGAATAAAAAAGAACAAAGAAAAGTGAATTTGAGATTGGTACTTCAGATTTGTCACACGTGACACTCAATTCTTTTTCAATGAATAATGCTATGAACAAAAATGTGCAAAAATTCCAAAGTTAAATAATGACAAAGCAATCAAATCCAGAAATTATCCAAAGCAAGAAAATTCATTATAGCACATATTTGATGTATTTTTTTGTTCAAACTGTAGTGTGCTGAGGACTCAGAAAAACTCTGAGTTTCTGACGGTAGTCGAACCCACAACATTATTCATTCACTGTTCATTCATTATTCATTACACATTCTCGTATTTTTTTATTGAACAGCGAGATACGTCAAAAGTCGTCTATTGTGTCAAACTGCAATTCTCGAAGTTAAATAAGTAAATTAATTTTATTTTATTTGAAAGAACTCTTGAAATGATAAGGGAACACCTTTGTTAATTCATCCATTTCCCACTTCGTTCCCAAGGTATTTCAATGCTAGTAAGTTTAATATGGCACGTTGACTTACTAGAAAATCCTAGATATAAATATATAATAAATATGTATATTACATATATATGTATAGATGTATATGTATATGAATATGAATATGTATATGTATATGTACATGTGTATGTATGTGTAGTGTATGTGTATATGTATGTGTATATGTATATGTATATGTATAGATATATGTTTACGTATATGTGTATGTGTATGTATATGTACTATTTACAAAATGAGTTCTATATCGGGGTATACAGTCACGACGTAAAGCCGAGTGAATGTGTTCCGATACAGAACTGCCACTTATTTTGTAAAAGACTTCTAAAATTTCCCGCATTAATATATTTCACACTAATGTTAAGTAAAAAGAAAAGTTAAAACTAGTAATATATTACCGTAAAATTTCAATTTGAGTGTGGGACAGCCGATGCAAAACTTGTAGATACAGACACTAGTGTCTGTAAATGTGATACAGAACTAATTATAATCATACATTACTGTCTGTAAATGTGATACAGAACTAATTATAATCATACAGTACTGCCTGTAAATTGTAATTGTAAGTTGTGATTAGTTCGTTTCTAGAATTTAATGAACTTAGTTCAGGATGGCAGATGATTAGGAATTTTTCATGCAAACATAAATTACATTTTTTTGTGCTGCTAGAATATGCCTTACGCCGTCTGATTATTCTCCACTTCAACGAAAATTTAATGTTATTGTCCTTTAAGCTTCAAATGTATTTGCTTAGGGCTGTGCTATTTCTCTGAGTCGGGTTTCTAAAGGAGCTCATGTGGTTGTTATATCGGGACTTGAAGGTGCCTTCAGTGATACCGATGTAGGTCTCAACTTTGCTGTTGTCTTTCCCTCTTTATCGTTGCTTGGTAGACAACTCCGTCTGTTGTGTACTTTCCGGCTAGCGGGCAGGATTCTTTTTGGCGGCAGTTGCAACTTAGAGAGTCGGGTGGATTTCTTTGTTGAGTATGTGTTTGTTGTGTGATGCGATGATGTTTCCGACGTTTGGCATGCAGCTATAGCTTAATTTTAAAGTGTTCCGATTAAATATTTTGCGAAGCGGGTGGTTTGATGGAAAGGACTCGTATATGACATTTATATTTCTGTTTCTCGTATGTTTTGGTTTTGGTGGTTCGGGTTTGAAGTTGAGTTTGTAGTCATAGCTACTTCTTTTTAGGGCTTCTTGGTACGGCGGAGTCGCGGAGTCAAATGATTGCTTGTCGGATGAGATAATAGATAGACGTTTAATAATGATTTCTGGTATGCTGCGGAGAACTGAAGGCGGATGATTGCTTTGGCGATTGACGTATTGTGAGGCGTTTCCCGTCTTTGTGAAGGGCTTGTAACTCGAGGATGATAAATTTAATGTGAGTCTAGATAGTCAACGCATTTCTTGTTAGCTTCTATGGTTAGTTTTAGGTTCTGTTCACTAAAAGTTCTACAAATACGTTTCTTTATGTTTTCTATTTCCCTTGGTGTTTTGTTGAATGCGGCTAGCCCGTCATCTCTGTAGAGGCCAATGTTGCTTCCCACAGTTGGTGTTAATTGTGACAAGAGATATGACCCTACGAGTTCGCATATATATATTATGATACATCTTACATATATATATTATGATACATCTTACATCTTACGAGTTCATATATATATATTATGTCAGTTACCTCAAAAAGTCACTACAGCCTGTTTCATCTTCGGAAAGAATCTTCAGGTGACCTGAGCAAACATGTTTGTTACCAAAAAGACAAAAACGTTTGTTTTCCCCCCGTAGCCTCGGTCTGAAACTGTTTAGAGTGAGGCTACGTCCGGTGTATCTATTGTTTCTAGCCAACAAGGCTGCCGAGTGATAGCAACGAAGTTCTACTTTTATTTGGAGAGTATAGTTTCGATGAAAGTTGCCTTAACTAGAAACTGGACGTGCATTGCTGGAAAAGAAATTTAATTTGTCCTAAGTGCAAGAGAAATATCAGAACAAATATGTCACACCAGTAACCCTGTTTCGATCTCATATCGTTTAGTTTGATATATGGTGGTGATTTTAGAAGTTTAAAGATTTTACTGCGTGGTTGCAAAGATATACATTATTCTCCAATAAGTCAGTATGCCACGTCAACAGTGTTATAATGTAGACAATCTCAATAACATATCCAGCATACTATGCCTTTTACCCTTCATTACAACTTTTGCCCTTCATCACACTTTTGCCCTTTATCAAAGCAAAAGCGGTGTTCATTAGACCGATTGTTATCTTCAATAGTGCCTTTCAAACTTCAACAAGGCCAACCAAATTATAATTGCGCTAACAGTAAATTCATTTACAACAAGTAATTAAATATTCCGTTAAACAGAAGTTCAATAATGTCAATGTAAAAAACATTAACATTTATGGTATTTCATTAGCGTCAGTCAAAACTCAATAAGAAAAATGGGGAAATCAACATAACAAAATAAAAAATCAATTAGCGATAATATGTGGTTATATATGGGTACATACAATTACAGAAGATAGCACTTAAAACGTTATTTTTACATGTGTGCAGCTAGAATGAACGTTAGAATCACTTAGCCAAGAAGGAGTGAGAATATCGCAGGAAGATAAGGTAAGGTTCGTAAGGACTCTTAACCTTCCCTTCTTTTGATATGATCCTTGTGGCAATTGAAGGTTTGAACCCCAAAGTATCCGCTCTGGCTCTTCAAAAAGCTGTATTAACATTCTCCTGTTATCCTGCGAATTCTCTGTATCCTTCTATGTTTAGTCATCATGGCACTTAGTCTAGCCGCACACATCCGAAAACGACGTTTCAAGTGCTATATCTTGCGCCAGAAATTACGGTAGACATTGCCAGTCTTGGTAATTGTTATTACCAGTCTTCTTACAACATATATGAATATATACGCGTTATCGCTCAATGACCTTTTATTTTATTTTGATTTTCCCATTTTTCTTATTGAATATTGATTGACGCTAATGAAATACCATAAATGTTAATGTTTTTTACATTGACATTATTGAACTTCAATTTAACGGAATAATTAATTTCCTGCTGTAATGAATCTACTTTTAGCGTAGTTATAATTTGATTGGCGTTGTTGAAGTTTGAAAGGCACTATTGAAGATAACAATCGCTCTAATGAACACCGTTTTCGCCTTAATGAAGGGCAAACGATGTAAAAATATCTCAAGAACGAAGTGAGATATGAAGCCACGCTAACTCATGCGAGCTTGAAGTGTATTTTCCAGAGGCCTCATTCACGAGTAAAATCGTTCTTTCAAATGAGATAAAGTTAATTTTCAGTTTATGTGTCCTTTACTGTAGTGAATAGTTTTGCAATGCTTTGCAAAAATGCATTTTTGAGAAGGTTAAATCTATGCCAATCTTATCCTGTCCTGTCATATATTAAGCTATCGTATGTTTTACTGTCGTATCTATAGTGATTTCCTCCCGCTCATATCTTCTCCTGTCCCGTTCTGTCCCATCCTATCTTGTTCTATCAGTTTCCCCTTGTCAACAGTGTTCTGGTGTATTGATATTTGCAGAAACCAAGCAAAATAGTCGAAATAAAGTTATTGGAGTAGCTTATGAAATAATTGAACCATGATTAGCAGATTTAGATTTATTGCAGAACACCGCCAGCATTAGTTGCCTTACTTACAAATTCCTTTACCCTAAGCATGCCAGTTTTGTTCTGGAGTATCTCCCCAGCTTATCCTAATTTTCTCGGCCATTCTCCAACCATGCTTCTTTTACCTCTGGCTCATTTTATTCATTCATATTTAATCTGATACGAAATATCCGTAAATCTTTTTCTTCTTCAGACAAATTTTGTTTGCTTAAGGACTGTATTTTTTAGATCATGAAGCACCTTATTATATAAAGTGCCCAGGGAAAAAATTCAAAGAAACAACTAAGGCAGAAGAAAGAATTGTTTGGGATGAACCAGAATTTGTTGACAACTCAGGAAAAGATCCTAAAATCACTTCAAATAGACATAATAGCGCGTTTTTTCAAATCGGACAAACCCTGGTATGTTTAGTTATCTTAACTTGAGCAAACGTGTTTTTAAAAAGCTGAAAAAACTAAAAAATTGTAGTTTATAGACACAGGAACTGGAGCAAAACAATAAAAAAAATGTTTAGAAAGAATAAACAGTGACAAGTTCAGGTTTAAAATCAATAAATATCCACCACCTATCCACCTACTTACCTTCCTGCCTAACGACCGACAAATGACCAAATGACCATCACTAAGGCCGTCGAAACGTCAGGTACTTCCATCAACAGTCTTTCTCAAGACTACACTAACCTGAACCATCAACATCCTCAAACATGTATAGACTTATCTCACTAAATTCTTACTACCTACTTACCTACCTACCTACTTACCTACCTGCCTGTCTACCTGCTATGCCACGTACACACATATTGAATGTAATTTACCGCAACGTACGTTTTTGATTTGTTGACTTTGCTATAGTACAATAAATAATCAAAGGAATTAATATTGATATTTGGCAAAGGAAATTTTCGAGTGTCAGAGTGATAGGTATCATTCTTCACGAAATATAAATATCAGTTCATGTTACCAAATGTAAATACCAAATATTCGGTGAATATATCCTTCAATTCACCTGCATTACCATCTACATATACATACAGAACTCGTGACCACGCTGTCGGCAACGGCCTTCGGAGCTTAGTTGGCAAAGCACTGCACTATATTCGCAGGGCCGCTGGTTTGATTCCCAGACGGAGGTCCTAAAGCTGCATTTTTCATAATTGATCCCGATAAGGTCTTAAAATATATCATTCTGACACTCGAAAATATCCTTTGCTAACTACATCATTTCATGTTACCGAGTGTAAAAGCCAAATATTCACAGAAAATAGTAGATAGGTAAAAAAGGAGAGTAAAAAGAGGGACAAAGCTCCCAAATACCAAAATCCAATTACTGTACTACGGGCCCCAGTCATCCGCCCAAAGATTATGCAGTATGTCCCCCCAAAAAGGCCACCCTATTGATGCTTAATTATTATTCTTCACGAATCACCTATTGTACAACTGATGATTTCTAAAGAATAATCATTAGAATTTTTGACGGAGTACCCTGCTTTTGAGGACGCAATGTAGATCTAACGTCATAGCCAGGGTCTTTTTCTTGCCAGTAAGCCCCCGTTGTGGAAAGACGATAGCATATTAAAGTCACATAAGTACCAAAAGCTGGTTGTGAAAAATTTGGTTTGAATTTGTGTGATCAGGGTTGGTAACGTGATGTGGTTCACCGGATCGTAAGTAACTTATTGTGAATGATCGAAGTAGCATTCGATCCAAATATACACAAAAAAGCATGCAAAACCAACTATTCCAATTCATCCATTTATTGACGTTTTTTTCTTCATCTTTTTGATCTAATTTTTTTTTTTTGCTTTCCCATAGTATGGTTTGTTCTCACTCGATTTTTGTTGGCTTGTTCTGAAGTCTTTTGATTTCTTTTGACTTCTTTTGATTTGTTTGTTTTGTTTTGATTTCCTTTGATTTCTTTGTATTTCTTTTGACTTTGTCTTGATTTCTTTAATTTTCTTATAATTTCTTCTGTTTTTCCCTTTTTTCTTTAGTGTCTCATTTTTTCCTTTAGGTTTTCTATCGTTTTCCTTTTGTTTGTTTGTATGTTTTCTTTTTTCATTTCACTTTTTTTTATTTTCTGAACTTGCCGTTTCGTTTTGCTCCAGTGCTTGAAATGAAAGTTAACATTCGAGTGTAGGAATTTCTGGTCGCGAATTCTGTATCTAATATCATATTTATATATTCACTTAAAATAGAGCCCATTTCATGATAGCTAGTATAAATGACAAATATTCCTTGATTTAGGATTACTTTAGTTCAGTTTATCTTATGTTACGCATCCGATTACTTCTAGTTACCTTATATTGCATCAAGTCTGGTCAGGTCAGGTCATGTCCTGAGTCATGTTGTGTGATGTCATGCCCCTTTATAATGCCCAGCTACAATATTGTCATGTTATTTTTGTTATATTGTTCTAATTATTTCTATCTTAGGTGTTTTATACTGCAACCGATGATTCTGGAAATAAAAATACGTCATGCTTATTCGAGGTGCACGTAAAAAGTAAGTTTCTAATATACTAAAGATCTAAACGAAGATGGAAGCACAAACAAAATAAATATGATAGGTTAATGGACGGCTTCAGAAATGAACTCCTAAAAGCGTATCTCTGTGGAGTCCAAACAATGGCTCACATTGTTGGAGGAAAATATTACTATATAAGAAAAATAAGCTCTGCCTTATTAGTGTTCTCTACATAAAGAATACTAATACGGAATGCTCTTTATTTAAAGAATACTAATAAGATTTATCAGATATGAAGTCCATGCACGTGATGTATTATTGGTGGCTTGATAGGCTAAAATGCTCGTCAATTATTCATGAGTTTTTGAAGTAAACGTAACGCTCTGCTGTTGGTTTTTGATATGAGCCTAATGGAATGAATCTCAGTTGTCGCAAAATAGTGCCCGGGAGCTTATAGGGCGTTCTCATAAATTTTGCACAAAAGATGCATTAAACCTCTGGTTCATCAACACAGCACTGGACGGGACAGAGAGTGAAAAGTAATTTAGGCGTGTGGATCAAATTACGTTGAATGATATTCGTATTAAGTTGTGTTTGTATGCTTATTCTTTCCAATCGAATCACAAACAGACAAGACGGATGTAAATAATCCCACGGAACGAGAGGGCTTTTAGGGTGCCTTTTTGATTTGCCAGAGTGCTCTAACTGCAAGCAGTGAGCGTGCGCACAATGCAAAGCGGCCATAACTCATCCTGTAGAGCGCTCAATATGACCTAAAAGCCATATATATCTCATGTCTTGAGTGTGGGTTTTTCTTGACTGAGGTTTAATGCGGCATTCGTCATTTACTTGTCTCATAGAAAAAGGTTGTGAAAAATACAAAGCACCAAAGGATGGAGCATTGTCATGTCATAACGTTGCTGGTTCAGACATGTGTTCAGCCTACTGTAGAGAAGGATTTGATTTTGGTTACCAACCTGCTCAATTGTACTATTGTGCAGCTGGTAAATGGCAAACCTGGCCGTTAGGTGATCAGTTCAAACTTCCTTGGCCAGATTGTGCACGTAAGTTTATCAGCAGTAGGTAGTTTAAGGTAGTTTAATGTCAATTTTAACTGAATAAATCATTAATGCAATACATGACCAATAAATAAATGACCAAATCGATAAGTGGGCCAACAGATGATTCAATAATTATATGGATGGATCAATGATTATAAACAAAAATTACATCTAGTAAATACTATGTGAGATAGAAGTTATCTCAACTCGTCTGAACTGCTCGACCCGGAAAGGATAATTAAAAACGGCAAAATTTAAGGAAAAAAATTAAAAATAAACAAAAAATCAAAACATTCGAACTTTTTGGGTATAGTTGAAGCCCAACCTTTATCATATCCTGACCCTATTTTTTTCTTTAATTTTGTCGGCTGCGCTTAAAATCTCATCAATGTCTACGCTATTAAATAATAGCTACAACGTTCTATAGAATATTTGTATTTATTCCATGTTCGAGGAAAAATGCTCATAAACAAAAGAAATTCCATAAATCTGTTGAACGATGGGACTTTGAAGTTAGCACATAAGTGCAAGTAGTTTATTATCAACTCGTGCTGACAGCAAGGCTGCAAACGAGGTTGAAGATCTCAACGGAGTAAGGTTGCACTGGTTGGTGACATGGCCATATTCATGATAAAGTCTGGATTGTCCGTTTAAGTTTGTATATATAATCAGAGGTTGAAATAATCTCCATAGTTTTGATTCTGGCCTTAGACTCTTGATCATTTATGGTTTACTCAGCTTCATATACAAGATCCGGATTTTTAGGACACTTATTCGAAACACGGAAAACCATTTGGTTATTTCTTAGGCTGAATTTCTTTGGAGAATAGAGGCTCCTGTTAATTTACTTCTTACTTTTTATTTATTTCTGAATTCACTGAATTCGATTCGATAAATTTCATTGATCGAATATGAAATTGGATTTGGTTTCTGTCAATGAAACGCACCCAGCCCTTAGATAGATATTAAAATAGCGTGCTGCTGCTGCAGTGTTGAACGACATGTGTCAAGTCAAAGGGGGAGGGAACTGGCGAATCTTTGAAATAGTAAAACTGACATTTCGTGCGAAGGCCCTTTCTCGGAATCAAACGTAAAAACAAATATTTTTACAGACGAATTCCTTTTTAACACAATGCCAACTATGGGGGAGACCACTGTAGCGAAAAATATCAAAGATTTTCTTAAACACGAGTAAAAGTTAATAAGATACGTCTTCGTGGAGCCGGAGGCCAATAAAAATGTCAAGTTATGTTTTCAAAGCCTGGAGAAGGATAGAAAGGGAAAAATTACTTGACTCACTGTTGAACGGTTGAACCTGGAAAATGCTGAAAAGAGTGGCACACTGATGACTACATGATAATGAAATAACTTAATAACTAACGGACGTCAAACAAGTTCAAATATTTCAACAACAAAGTAAGGAAGGGAAAAACTGTATAGAAAGTTTTTTTTACCATTTTAAGAGCTCTTTCAAATAAAACAAATTTCATTTTTATTTCATGACCACTTTAAACAAGTGTCGAGTACTAGTGTGAGGTCAGATCGAACCAGAATGTCGATTTCACTCTTCCTGTTCATGTTCCTTATTTTTATGTAAACAGTTGTGAATAAAAAGTCCAAACACCACATTTTGGATGACGAGGAAAACTTAAGCTTAGGCCAGCGAAACAGAAGAAGCATTGAAGACCAAGCTGGTTGAGAAGTAGAGTGATCGGAAATATCATGCCGACGTTTGGAAAGACAAACGAATACAACGAAGATAAAGATTGGAGCTGTTATGTCGAACTTTTGAACCACTTTTTCGAAGCAAACGAAATCACAGATATCGCTAAACAGCGGTCAATATTTCTGGTTAGTGTTGGTGCGAATACCTGCAAGCTAATCCGAAGCTTAGTGGCTCCAGAAGACTCGAAAGAAAAGAGCCACAACGACCTGGCAAAACTGGTTCAAGAACACTACAAGCCGAAGCCTTCAGTTATACGTGAACGTTTCAAATTCAACACACGCTGCCAGCCACAAGGCGAGACCATTGCAGTATTTTTAGCTGAGTTTAGGCGCTTCTCAGAGAATTGTTAATTTGGAGCAACTGCAGATGAAATGTTACGAGACCCCAACTTGACATTGAAAAGAGTTGTTGACTTAGCAATAGTTATTGAAACATCCGAGAAAGACGCGAAGGATTTACAAAAGAATGCTACCTCAGGGGGAAGTCCAGTGAACAAATTAGAGAAAACGCTAAAGGAACCCAAAAGACAAGAAACGGACAGGTCAGTTAAATGTTCTCTTTGTGCTGGTAAACATTACCCCAGTGATTGTCGTTTCAAGGAAGCCAAGTGCCACACATATGGAAAAGTTGGACACATCTTCAGGGCTTGTCGTAGCAAGGAAAAGGGAAAGCAAGGGCCAGGAAAACAATGTAGCAAAAAAGTCAGAAAAACCCTGTAACAGTATGGGCTCCCTGTGGATAATAATTATAAGCATACGCATGAGGTCTGTTCGATGGATAACACATGTTGTTCTATGTCAGATGTGTTAGCGTGTAATAAATACTTGAGAACCTACTCAGCAAACTGTAGTCAGTGTGTTTACAAGATACCCACCATCTTATTGAAGAAGGAGTGGAGAGAGTCACAGTGAGAATGCACAGAGTACTACACTATATTGTATGTTCATATTTCACAGTAAAAGTTCTTCCAAAGGGAATTTCGCTATCAATGAGACCCCATAGACATGGAAGTTGATACTGGTGCATCTTTATCAGTAATGAATGAGCAAATGTATGCTAGCTTACATAGTGATGGTTAGTTACCACAATTGGCAAAAACGGAGATTGTTGTTCGTACATACGCAGAGGAGAAAGTCAAGCGTGAGGGGGCTCTTGATGTTTTAGTTTCCTATGAAAACGTAATATTAACTGCCGTGGTGCAAGGTAACGGCCCAGCAGTACTTGGTAGGAACTGGCTAGACAAACTAACATTAAATTGGCATACAATCAAACAACTCTTCCCAGTAAACCAGAAACTGGAAGAGGTAGTAGGGAGATATCAACAGTTATTTGAAGAAGGGCCTGGTTTTTTGAAAGGACTAACAGCAAAGATCTATACCGACCAAACAGCCACACCGATTTTTCACAAAGCCAGGCCAGTCCCGTATGCCTTGAGAGAGCAAATTGAACAAGATTTGGCGAGGCTAGAACAAGCAGGAACAATCCAACCAGCCCAATATTCTGAGTGGGCCACAGCCATTGTTCACGTAATCGAACATAGTGGTACCGTGAGAGTTTACGGCGATTACAAGCTCACTGTTAACAGTCTTCAAGCTTGATGCACATCCAATCCCAAAATTTGACGACCTCTATACAAAGCTGGCCGGTGGAGAGACCTTTACAGAGCTAGACCTCAGCCTTGGTTACAAACTTGTTTACAGGTATAATCGCCTACCATATGGCATCGCTTCAGCACCCGGCATTTTTCTGAGTATGATGGAAGGTTGCTGCAAGGAATATCCACTGAACTCAAATAAGACTGGAACGCTAGCTCGACCGGAAAATTTGAAGCCAAGATGGCGGAAATTGAAGCCTGTCTTG
>JBAHVQ010000457.1:103143-119557 GCA_036872915.1 Nanipora kamurai | reverse complement strand
CTTGACAAACGTCCTCTGTTGTTCTGATATTTACCAAGCTCCCACATGAGCAGGCTTTCTGCTCAGTGTTTAAGTATCTACCAGTATAGTTAACCCTGAAAGAACTTTAGTTTCTTGAGCTATAGAAATTTGGTTCTAATCTTTTTTGTAAAACTTTGCAGAGGTTTATAGATTAGAAAACAGTAATAAACATGACATTTTTTTTCTTTTCCAAGTTTAAGCCCATGGATTTATATGCGGGTGGCTTATACGTAGAACGGCCAGAGTGTTAGTACATTGGTGGGTTTATACATGGGGTTTATATTCGGAGGTATACGGTAAAAACAGTATAAAGGAAAAGCAACAGCAAATAAACGATTACTACTTTGAGGTTTCCCTATGATTTTATCCTGGATGGTAAACAAAAGCATCGCAATAAATAATATGCTCTACAGAGTGTCCAATATTGTCAAGACATTTTCTTGCTTCAAATTTTAAGATTTATCTGAACATTGAATTTATCTTAACATAAGAAATAATCCTGGGAAATTATTTAACAAGCAAACGAGGTAGGATAAATTTTTTTAAGTCAATGCAAACTTTCCTAATAACTAATTTTTTGGGAAGATTAATAATGGATTTTTCATATTCTTATTAGATCTGCGGGATTAACAGTGTAGCTTATATCTAAAAAAATGTATTTAAAAAAACGAATCATAAGAAAATTTTGCCTTGAAATAAAAAAAAGCCTTAACTGTCTGCAAGATAAATATCTTGCCAAGATCATTTCTTATATTAAAATTAACTTTCCCTTTAACTACTAAAAATATCTTGAAACAAGTCCATAGACTCTTGAAATCATAAAATGTATCTAAACAAGACCGGAGATTTTGCAATGTAGTCGGTAGTTCTACGAGCTGCCACATAAATTCTTTCTACGAAGGAAGAAATTACACATTTTTGATCTTTTGTTTTGCAGTGAAATGCGCGCCAGGAACTTACTCTTCCAACGGAGTCGAACCCTGCAAACCTTGTCCTAAAGCTTCTTATCAACCAAGCGAAGGACAACTGTCATGCCTGCCTTGCCACGGTACTAAGTCTACGTATGGTCCAGGGGCGAAAATCGAGTCTCAATGTATTGGTAAGTAAGAAGAGATTGTCTAAATGCCAGTAATGGCTGTGAGTTATTTAAGTTTCTTATCATACAGTTAATGTGCATTTTTAGATTTTGGGTTTTCTGCGACTTTATGAATGTTGTGTAATATGCTAATTTATGTACAAGCTTACCTACTGACAAACGATATACACAGACTCATCAAGCCCATGTCCTTAGTACGTGTTTTGGAGCTTCACGCTGTCAATTTTGGCTTTTATTGTCCAACGTTAAGACACATTGTTTATGATTGTGACTAACGGCAAAACGAAATGATCTTTTGTGTAACATAGGTAATCGTTCCTGCTTTACTATACATTTAGAGACCAAAGAATGCGAATCCAACCCTTGCAATAATGGTGCCCAGTGCAAAGACCTGAAAGATAACTTCGAATGTATATGTAAACCAGGGTTCAGTGGACGAAATTGCGAGGTCGAAGTCAGCGAATGTCTTTCTAATCCCTGTTATGACAATGCTGTTTGTGTCGATAAGGTACAAATCTAACTTCTTTAGTTTAGAATATAATACTTCTAAAGCTTATGATTATAGTCTTCATCATAGAAATATGTTAAACCAGTGCTCTGAAATTGGAGAAAAATCTCACAAATTGCACTTACATATACACACCACATATTAGAAGAAACCTGATATCTTTTAACTAGTAATTAAATGAAATTTGATCTGACTTTTTCTTCACATGAAAATTGTATTTCGCTCATGAGGCGTCAAAGCGGTAGACTGCTTGTTAAAAGTTCACGAAATTCAACTCTGCATCCCCTTGAGAATGACTATATATTAAAATTTGATCCTCAGAATACCTTATTGAACATTTTCCAAACTGTGAAATTCAATTTTGGTATCCGTTATGGTCTCGGAACGTTTGCTTAATCTTGTTAGCATATGAATTTTATTTACCTAAAAAACAGAGCATAAAAATTCCAGTACGAACCAATCAGCCCGTCGCAAGTGTTAGAGCCTTGAGGTTCCTAACAGATTTGTATTTCAAATATTGCCTAGATTTGTTTTTCAAGTGACATCCACTGTAATCCGGTAAACGTCGGACAATGTAGTTGAATTTAACAACAAAGAACAGGGGTTTTTAGAAATATAACTAAATGATCGAGCAAGACGTAAGATTAACCAATGCTTTGAAAGGATTAAAGGATAGTGATGTACCTTATAAAGCCCGTGTTGGTCAGTCAAGTGTCCATTTACTTCGATTTCTCGACGAAACATCAGGTGATATTTGCAAAATGGTTATCTGACAGCCGCCATGTACTTTGATGTGAAGTAATGCTACACAGCGGGCCACCATGCATTGCAATTTTAAACGAGGGAAGCATTTTAAAAGCGAGTGGAAATATTACAAGAAATTAGACTAAGAAGATAAAGGAAAAAATGATCAATTGATGAAGAAATGGAGGCAAAGAAGCAACAAAACAAATAAAGAGTAACTGAATGAAATAAAGTGAATGGACAAATCATGGAACATACGAAACCAACGAACATACAAACGAACAAACGCAGCGCCGGATTAAGAACTGTGGAAACTTCGGGTGGTGTCTGGAAGTTTTTCTACCGAGATAGTTCCTCGACCACATCATGAACCTTACAGTACATGAGCGGTTACTAATTGCAGTTTAGATGATCAAATTTTGCTATTTAGGTTTGTTTTACAGGTTTTGTCCTTCATTAAAGCGCTAAAAGTAATTTCATTTACAACAAGTAATTAAATATCCCATTAAATTGAAGTTCCATAACGTCAATGTAAAAAACATTAACATTTATAGTATTTCATTAGTGTCAGTCAAAACTCAATAAGAAAAAAGGGAAAATAAATAAGAAAATATGTGGGTATATGTTCTACATACAATTACACAATTAGACAAATAGCACTTAAAACGTTGATTTGACATGTGTGCGGCTAGACTGAACGCTGCAATGACTGAGCCAAGAAGGATTGAGAATATTGCTGGAAGATACTGTAAAGTAAGTTTCGTACCAACTCTTAACCCTCCCTTCTTTGGATATTATCCTTGTGGCAGTTGAGATATTGAAACCAAAGTACCCGCCATCGTCAGATATAGTCTTGTTCTGGCTCTTCAAAAAATAGTATTAACCTTTATGTAGATAGTCAAAAGGTTTGAGAAACTGCCGGAACTTAAGAATGCTTAACCAGTATTAAGCTTTCGCTGTTACCCTGTGAATTATCTGTATCCTTCTTCGTTCAATCATCGTAACGTTTACTCTCGACGCACACTACTGAAAAAGACGTTTCAAGTGCTATATCTTGCAACAATTTACTGCAGACATTGGCAGTCTTGGTAATTGTTATTTCCAGTCTTCTTCATACAACATATATCAATATATAGTCGTTATTGCTAAATGATTTTTTATTTTATTTTGTTAGTTCTGCATTTTTCTCAGTGAATTTTGATTGACGCTAATGAAATACCATAAATGTTAATGTTTTTTACATTGGCTTTGTTGAATTTCAATTTAACGAAATATTTAATTACCTTTTGCAAATGAATCTACTTTTAGCACAATTATAATCTGGTTGGCGTTGTTGAAGTTTGAAAGGCACTATTGAAGATGACAATCGCTCTGAATGATGAACAACGCTTTCGCTTTAATGAGGGGCAAAAGGTATATTTCTCCTATAGTTATCTACTGTTCCTATAACCACGATTTATGCTATCATAACATAGAGTAGAAACCAAAGGTGACCGACACTGCGATGGTTTAATGAAATAAATTACAAATTGTAAACTTCATAAAAACGTATTTAGAACAGATAATTTTAGTTATCTTTTATTTATCTTTATGTTTTGTTTTGCGTAACATCTATTTTTCTCTGAAAAATATGTTAGTGGAGGTCTCCATCAAACCGTACTTTGTGGAGATCCCATCAAACCTGTTATAGAGCCCTCCTAAACGTACACCCAAACTGACTGGCCCCAAATATGGTGATTAATGAATTAACGAATTAACGAATAAAGCGAAGAACGAACAGAGAGATAAATTTATACTGAAAACACGAGGAGTCTTAAATCTTTGAGAACAACATCAAATTTTTTTATTTAGATCTCTGGGTACGAATGTGTATGTGCAAAGGGATTTACGGGGAAGAACTGTGATGAACCAATACCTCAATGCCCCGGTCACGCATGCCAAAATAGTGGAAAATGCACAGAGATGCCAGGAACGTATAGCTGCGAATGTGCCAATGGCTACGCTGGACGTTTCTGTGAAGTTAACGTGAATGATTGTGCGAGCAAACCATGCAAGAACGGCGGAGTATGTCGCGACAGGGTTGACAGTTACACGTGTTCGTGCAAACGTGGGTTCATTGGCAAGCAGTGCGAGATAAATATCGACGAGTGTGCATCGGACCCTTGTAAAAATGGCGGAAAGTGCGTGGATCAAGTAGATGGCTACATATGCCAGTGTGTCAAAGGTTACGTTGGGAAAAACTGTGAGGTTGACTACAACGAGTGCACTCCTAACCCGTGTAAGAACCGTGGGCAATGTGTGAACAAACTTGGTAGTTTTGAATGTCACTGTACTCCAACTTTCAGCGGCAAAACATGTGAAACAGGTACGTGTGGGGTATCTATGCCTTCCATAGTGCCTGTGGGGGACAACTGGGAGTATAGTCAGTAACTCAGTTGTTGTACTCTACAAAATAATGGCAAGCCTAGTTGTTTGTATACATTGTGAGATTAATATTTGGTGAGAACTGTCACCCGGAGCACTTTACTAATTAACCTACTAAAATTCAAGGTAAACTACTTAACTTGCTTATCGTTTCTCAGGAATGGACTTGTTGAAGGGTACAACAATAGTGAGACGTGAACACCAATGCTTTAAAATGCTATAAAAGTAGGATGCTGCGTAGGTGGTGTTGATAGACGTCTGTAAGGCCAAAAGTCTTGGGAAACTGCTGAAATAGTAATACTGAGTTTTCGAGTGAAGCGTTTAAAACATCAAGTGTTTACCGATTACGAAATTCTGGCTTTCCTCCTTGGAATTTCCAGCTTGTCCGGTACTTTAATCCAATGAAACTTCAATTTTGTCGACAGATCTATATCCGGCCTTAATAGCTCACCAGCCTTCATAGCTGAATTATCAGACCGTTCCACTGGTCGTCAGAAGTGTGTAGGTACAACCCCCGTCTCAAACTCAGGAATTCTTCAACTTGATCTGAGTAAACTATTTTGACGAACATTCGTTTATTGTTTGTAATAACACTAAGGTCCAGCATGCGCAATATTCGTGGATAAGAAAAAGGTCGTTCATGCCATTTTTCCGTCCAATTTTTCACTCTCGGGCAACATTCTTGCCTACCATCTCCAAAACTCTTTCTACTTACCTGGCCTGTGGCATTCCGGACAATCATGGCGGATTACGTTCTTTGAACAATCAGGAGAATTAATGTTCTACAGCGCATTTCCTAGTTTCCATTAATATTTCTTCTTATTTATTATGCAGGACATTCTTCAGACTTCGATTTATCATTCCCTACCTATGAAATTCAAACATTTTCAAAAGCAACATTACGTGAAGACCTTCACGCCTTCACTCTTGCGTTCTGGATGAGGACACGTGATATGGAAAATGCTGGCACTCCGATTTCCTATTCTGTCAAGCATGGAAATTATGTCCAGGAGAACGGCATTGTCCTGAAAGACTATGGTAATTTAGCAATTCAAATCAATAACAACACTGGATACACCAGTGATCCTGTCAACGACGGTCAATGGCATCATGTGGCTGTCACTTGGACGAGCACCAGCGGGATCTGGGTGTACTATCGAGATGGTCAAGAAATAAAACGTGCTTCGGAAACGCTGGCCAAAGGCGATTTTATCAGAGGTGGTGGTGAGTTGGTTTTGGCTCAAGAACAGGATTGGGAAGCGGCTGAGAACAGGTTTACGTACAACCCTCTTGAGGCGTTCCTTGGAGACATGAGTCAACTCAATTTATGGAGTAAGGTCTTGTCTAGCAGAGAGATCTATAATTTAGCCGGAAGCTGTAACAGTGCCGAAAGAGACGCGATTGCCATTGCATGGGCCGATTTTATTCCGGAATTACACGGATCATACAAGAAGACGGAGAAATCATATGCTTGCGACTGTAAGTTTGTTTTTTATGACGTCTGCAGGTGATTGCATTTGTAAAGATCTTGCCGACGTTCAGGGACGCCGCTGAAATACGTTTTTTATAGTTCTATACACCTAATATACTGGTCAGCAATTTTCCTTGACAAATTGCAAAGCTATGGTAACTTCGACTGAATTTAAGGCTAAAACGTAGAGCTGGTATTGACGACTTAGCGTTGAAAATTCTCCAAAGTCTTCCTTGATATTATATCATTATATATATCATGCAAAAAAGAGAGAAGACTGCACACGGTGTCAAACTGTCCACGCGAGGCTATGAAAAAATATAACATTGCATCATCTTATTTCATGTTTGTGGAAATTGATCGTCCTGGTTAGTGTGGTCTTGAGGAAGACTGTCGGTGGAAGTGACGACGTTTCGACGGTCTTAGCGGTGGTCATCTTCTCTTGACTGAAGATGAACGCCGTTAAGGGCGTCGAAACGTCGGTCACTTCCACAAACAGTCTTTCTCAAGACTACACAAACCTGGATGATGAACTTCCAAAAATATGTCCCGATTCTCCTAGATTCAAACCATTCAAGTCATCTTGTTTCATGTCAATGCTGATCGATCTTCGGTAAAAACATTGACAAAACATTGATCTCGCAAGCTGCTACGACCGTCTTTGAACGTTCGACCACAGGTTTGGCCATCAAGTGATTCTAACGAAACGAGTATCGGTGTTGTCTTGTTGACAGTCCAAAACTTCTTCGCCTTGTTCCGTAAATTATTCGGTCGTCAGGTGACTGCCGAAAACCTGGCCAGCCAGAATAGGTGGGTATTTTGTCGCGCTGACGCAGATACAGTGGGCTCAATTGCCTTCGAACCAAACTTTTGTTTCCAATGCTTCAACTCCTTATTTTACAGCTCGTTTTTTGCTTTCAAGCCGTTCAATCATGATCGAGTGACGAATAATCTTTGCGTTTAGCACGTATAATTTATTAAAAGCTACGTTACGTCATCGTCGGAACAAGAGTGGCATTGGTAATCGTTTGGAAAATATGAAAGAATTTGCATTTGTCATCGACGAACGAGATTTTTTAAGCTATACAGAACCAATTGGATACAAGGTATGAGCTAAATGTGAGCTGAATTGTAAAATAAATAATTTTCTGTCCTTAAGAAGGCTTAAAATATTCCTTAGAGATCTAACACTACTAAAATGCAGAGATACTAGCAACAGACACTACCGCCAAATGATCACTTCCCGCAGAAGAATAGATAAAAAATTATATTGTTCCTTCCTTTTGAATTTTATTTTAAAAAGATGTTTTATCCTTCGTTTACACATTAAAGTAAAAATTATCCGTGGGAAAAATGCGCCACATATAGTAATCGCCGCCATTAACTATGTGGTACATGTGACTCGTTGAAATGTGCTTTCTTTAAATTCCCAGAGAAAATAGCTGTTCGATGAAATTGACATTTTGGAAGCTTGGACAACTTTTCAGTGCCATAAGGAAGACAATGGAAATGTTTGTTTTTCAAGGAGCGAAATTTAATAAGATTTATGAGGTCTCAAATGCAGTACATGCTTATGTCGTAAAAACCAATGACACATGGGCATAAAAAAGGTAAAACATTGAAATTTTTACGGTTCCCTCCCAAAAAATTATGGCTTGAAATAATATTCTGATGCTAAGTTCGAAGATGAAGCCAGTGATCAGACCAGGAAAAGTGCACACAACATATTTTTTCAGTGTTGAAAAGTTATAACTATGAAGTCTAAGGAATTGTTACCTGGAGAAAAACCTCTAAGTACTCCATTGTTTTCAAGGGTATAATTCCTATTAAGGTTTAAGTGCTTGCAATGTTTAGCTTTTACATATAGGACCTTTTGCTATGTGTTCTGTCCCAATTTTTCTTTTGCACCTTTCTTGAAGTTATTTCTTTTTCTTTTGTAGGGAATCTGTTTATCTAGCTTACACACAAAATACCAGCTGCAAATAAATATGGTGAATTATTCCAAGCATTGCAAACTTCATTTGGTCTCATAAGGTTTCTGAAGATTGTCTAACAATTGAACGGAGCAAATGTCTGTCTTTCTTAAGACATTCAAAAGTCTCGTTAAATGCGAATATTTCTCAAGTAACATCAATGTCTTTGTGTCAGTTTTTTGTCATTTTAGAACCTATTAAGCTTAATTTCTGAGCATTCAATCACCCCATAAAAGTCACTTGGTTTGGATATACTTTTAAATTGCAATTATGTGGGGCCTTTATGGGTCAAACTATTGGCCAAACAGTGAAGAGCGTACTTTTCTCGAGGGGAAAGCAACAACACGCAAGAGAAAAATATACACGTTGTTGTGTGATTAATGTAGCCTACCTATGGTTACCAGGTGACAACATGTCGTTTTGCATGACTGTGCTTTCCTAGCGCATACCACGGCCAGGCTGAATTAAGCTCTTAAACAAGATTAAGTCAGCGGTCGAGTAATTAAAGCATAGTTAAATTCTCATCCATCCTGATTGGCTAAATCTAGGCAGTAATTATGATTAAAGTTAATAACCTCTTCATGCAACCGGCCCCCGAAAGTCGGCCATTTTAGTCGGTCTTTTCTTACAAAGTAAAAAACAACTAAAATGGCCACCTCGTGGTATTTTGGAAAAAGCATCCAAACATCTGAAGAAAGGCCAAATTCAACACAATAGATTAATTTCGGCCATGGACGTGCCTAGAGACGGATGATTTGACGGAGCCACTTACTCCATCACATCTGTTGATGGTCCGAAATTTTTTTGTCTCTCCCGGACGTTACTGCTGTAAATTTGAAGGAGGCAGGAGAAGATGAACATTGCAAGCTAAACAGAAGAGAAGGATATTTAGCCACTGTCACAAACTACTTCTGGTCACGGTGGAGAAAGGAATATCTCTTGGAACTGAAAGAAAATCACAATCTTACCGCAAAGAAGAAATCCATATTGTCTATCGTGATTGAAGATACTGTTACCTTGCAAGAGAGGGAAAGGTACCAAGACCACGGTGGAAGTTGAGGGAAGTGGGACAATTACGTATGGGGAATGATAGAAACGTGTGTGGTTCGGTTGTTAGAGTTAGCACGAAGAATGATTCGCAACGCTTACAAAACCAATACAGAAGCTGTACCCGCTGGAAGTACGATACAACCGGACGTTAGATAATACTAAACAGTCTACACCTTCAATGACTGCTAACACTGGTTTCATGTTTATATCAGGCAATGCAATCATAGTCATAACGTCACAGTACATCTGTTAGTCTAATTCATTGAAAGAACTAGGAAACGCATGTACTGTATCCATAACCTGAACACTCGGGTAAGTTTGGGAAAATTTGGAAGTATGCGACGACCAGCGAACTTTCGTCAAGCTCATGATCTGAGAAAAACGATTTCTGAGCCCTACACGGGAATCAAACCGCAAGTTTCTCACGAAAGAGGGAGACGCTCTAACAGTTGAGTGACCAACACTCAGATGGCGAGCTAAGTTGCAGGTTCGTCACATGCGCAACTTAAGCGAAGCCACGCTATGATAATGATGGAAACATTGAAAGCTGAACACAAGTACTGTTCTTGTAGGAGATCGGAGTATGAGACCACCAGCGAACTTTGGAATTTTGTAGGTACTTTAAAGAAGTTTATAATGTCGAAATATGTAGATATATAGATGTAAATCCTCACTTAAGGCTCAGGTTCATCTAAACTTTCAAATTCTTTCAAACCCTCTATTGCGTTTATATCAGACCACTTAAACATGGGTGATCATTTTCTATTTCATAAATAAATACCAGTACGTATTGTATATTTGACAATTTATGATCATTAGTCTTCATGTTTTGAACCAGATGGTAGCGCCCAGTATGGTATTATATTGTTTACTATAATTGTTTTAAAAATTGATAATTGGGGACAGACTTAAATAATCCTTAAAAAACCTTATTAACAGTGAGATCTAGCAGAGTTGAATAAAACAAGATATGGTGATTAACTCATTTCTACCACAATTTTACTACTTCTACTTGTCAGAGAAAGATCCCTCCAGGTTCCAGACTTGGCATTAATAGGTTAAATAAATACTGAAAAGATGTACTATCTATTTTGACAGACATGTCATCAGATGCAAATACTATTTTATGATGAGTTATGCAGTTCTCATAACATCCTCATGAACCAAAGATTTAGTATAAATACATGTTGATTTTTCATTTTTAGATAGCTGACATTTGTCTTTGATACAATGTCTGCTGAAGGGTACAGTGCTTCTTTTTAGTATTTGTTTATTTTTAAACTTACATGTATTTATTGATTTATATGTATGTATGTATAAATGAGATCATAAATGAACATTAGTGAAAACTTTTTAAAAAAGTTTTTAATAAAGTTCATTTATGATCTCATATATATATTATATATATATATTATATATATATATATATATTTAACACTGTATTCTTAGCCTTTAACCAAAATACATATATATATATATTTATATATATATATATATATATAAAGGTAATCCTCCCATTGACATTCAAGCGATCGATTCACATGTTTTAAATTAACGTACATAAATCTTCAAATATATGTTAAAGTAACAATACATCTTAAAAATCTCCTAATCTTCAAACCTTGCGGAAAGAATGAATTAAGGTTAAAAAGCCAAAATACTTCCCTTTCAGTCGGTTTACTCACGTCGGTTCAATCAATTATTTGTACTTTCGTGTCCTGCAAACCGTCGTGACCCGTTAATAAAATGGGAGTACAAATGTTTCTCCGGCATACCTTTCCTGCCCTTCCATACCTAACCAAACTGCTCTTATGATTCGTAATCTATACACATATTAATATTTATATATTTCTTTGTTTATTCATGATCCTTATCTTTTTATTACTCGGATTCTATTAGGTTTTGTACAGTTACAATTTTAGTAATTTTTTTCATTCATTTTTGGTAGATAATGATAGCTTGATTTCCATGCCTAATTCAGCTGATGATACATCACATGAAAAATGTGTAACTATAAACTGTATTACAATTCGGAATGATGTTATTATTAACATATTTACTGATCCAAATATTCTGAGCTTCATTGTGGATGTTATTGTGATAGATGTACTTGGTACACCAGAAAAAGGGAAAGGAAAGCAGGTTATGCTAGATGTCTTTAGTAAATTCTGGCAAGAATGTTTCACAACCCTGAAAGATGGAAGCAAGTAGAAGACACCATACACCAGACATGATCTCCAGAAGAGGGGATTAGAAACCATTGTCCGAGCTCTTGTGCATGGTTATGAGAAAGTATTTCCCGCTGAAACTTTCCCATTGCATCATTGCATCTCATTGCATCATACTGGTTTGGCGGAAAATATTACTTCTAAATTTCTGCTAAAGTCATTGGGAAAGTTCATTGCAGTTGAAGATAAATAGGTCCTGGACATGTGCCTCAGTGAAACTTCTGACTCAAGCAATGACGATTTACTGGACTTTCTTTCTACTATGAATATAAAGTTCCCACAAAAGACTACAAAACAACAATCATCAACACAGCAAAAAATAATTTTCTTAAGAAAAAAATTCTCACGACAATAATATTTTTTTTCTTGACTTGAGAAAATCACTTTCTAAAAAAAAATTTCTTAGTTCGGGAATTTTTCTCTTGAATTGAGGAATTTATTTTCGTAAGAAAAAAATTCTTAAAATGAGAAATATCTGATATGCAAAGAAATAATTTCTTAAAATAAGAAATTTTCTTACTTTAAGAAACCTTTTATCTCAATATAAGAAAACATTTCTTAAAATCTTCTCAAGAAATATACACCAGAAAATTTTATTATTATTCCCCAAGAAAATATTATCTTATTTAATGAAAAAATTCTTAAATTAAGTTTTTTTTTCTTAAAATAAGAAAGCAATTTTTTTCCAGTGAATGAGCTGGCCCGTCAAGAACTGATCCAAAAGCCAAGATATATTCTTAATTGCTGGGCCCCAACTGCCAACCGGCTGCGTGCTGAGGCATGTTTCCAAACAATATTGTTGCTGGTGACACAAGGCGGGAAACGGATTTGAGTTAAAAATATCAGTTGTACCAAAGTAAATGTCTCACCATTTAGAAAATTATTAAATTGTTCCATGCAGACTCAGTGATGCCGAACGTCAGAGCTTTGATCATCTTAAAAAGATTTGTCAAGTCTTCGGAAGGAAAGGCACTGGAAAACCTTCTACATTTCTGCACAGGGAGTGATATAATCACTTGTGATCCAACTGAATTGTTTTCCTTTCGTTGGAAAGGGCTGCAGCGATGCCCAGTGGTTCGTAGATGTGTTCCTATGATAGAACTGCCAACTACATATTAGTCATATCTGGCTGTATTTGAAGAACTTTCAAACGTCATAAAGAAACAGCAGGCATAGTCCTTTGACCTGATTTAGACAGCAAGTCTTTGTGTACAAGTAGAGTATGCACTGAGATGCTATATTCTGTTAAGAACTACATCCTGCCGTAGTAAAATGTTGCAATTTTGTTAATAATTTTATATTTTGCCAGAGAAGGACACAACCTGAATTGTTAGAAATTCGTTTCCATATTCAGACCATGATTGTGCATTTTTAAGATTACTTTCAGAAGTTTTTTCTATAAAGGTTTTTCTATGTTTATAGTGTGAGTACTTTACAATGATTTCAATCTTGAAGAACATCAGTTATATATGTAGTGTACCAGTATTATCAGTGCAGTGTAGCAAATGGAGAAATAACGCTGAAATTGGCGGAATTTGGTTAAATACAATCTTGGTTACAGTTTAATCTTTGATTGACATGATTTATGTTATAGTTGTTGTCTTTGAGAAATAGGTACACAGCACATCTAGATTAAAACTATTTCAAGCAATTTAGATTATTTTATTTAGCTATTGTTTTTCATAGTTCGTTGTTTTACAGTATATAACGCTTTATATATTGTTTCATAAAATGAAAAGAAATTAATCCAGATAAACCAATATTACAAACCTATCAGGAACATGTTTATTTTTATCCATTTCTCTATGGTTCCTACCTAATGTTCACCAAGATTATCCTCTCTTCCAAATTTAAAGCTTTAACTGGAATCTGGTGGTGCCCTGAACCCCCAGAGTGTTGAAAAATTAAAAATGAACAGTTACTCTGACATAAAAAAGCTCCCAATTAAAATAAATACTTCAACAAACAATGTATCAATTCAGTTATTCTATTTTTAATTGCAAATATCATATATGTTTGTATAATAATGCAGAACAGAAAATGGAAATTATTTAGGAACAAAAAGAAACCCTTCTTTGATACTGAGATTGAATTCTTACACAAGTGAGCAGTGCTCGATAAACTCAAACAACGATCAATAGCTTCTGCAGGTGTTCAACGAGTGTTGATTTATGCTCCTTATTTCTCGACCGGTAACTTCTAATTCTCCACATGTCATCTACATTTTTGGACAGGTAACTTTTACATCTGAACATGTCACCTATATTTCTTGCCAGATAATCTGAAACTCGTACCACTTTTCACATGTTTGGCTTGCCATTTTTATCAGATGTAGAACAATGTAATGAACTACAGTGTGTCCCCCCAAAAAAGGCTACCCTAGTCATGCTTCGTTCATATTCTTTACGAATTACCTTATGTACAGCAAGTGATTTCAGAGGAATAATCATCATAGCTTTTAATATTGTAGTTTTATTTTTTATACACACTGTAGAACAAAGCCCATTAGAAAGCAACATGTAGTTGACATCGTTACCGTGAATGAATAAATTAAAATACCATACAACGCAAAGAATACAATTATTTACCTATAGTCAAAATAAGCCATCAGTCTTCTAGTTAATACAGAATAAATTCAATTCACTCTAACACCAGTTCTAAATAAACTAAATCTGTTAATATGCTAAAACCAGAATATTCAATCTCTTCTTTAATTTAGAATCATCCCGTTATCCCTGTAATCCTATTTTACTCTATTGTAAGCACCACGCCCTTGTATCAATCTTAGATGGTTCATTCGCTTTTCATTTTGCATTTTAGTCACGTCCCCCCTTCGACTATTTGACGCTGTATTCAAAGCATATATCCCATCCAATGATCATAAAATGCTACAAAGTGTATCCGTAGAAGACTGTGCAAGAGCCTGTGGGAAAGAAACGTCGTTTGCTTGTCGTTCATTTGATTACAACAGCGCAGCAAGAAAATGTCTCCTGAGTAAAGCCAACCGAGAGACGGTCTCCACTATCTCATCTGACAATGCCGTCTATGATTATTATGAGCTAAGTAAGTGCATCCCCAACTGATCCACCTCTGTCGGGTGTCCGATGTACTGTTGATGGTAATGATAATGTTACTGTTAAGTGTCGCCAAGGCGATTTCCATTAAATTCTCATAACCACGACAATCATCTTCTAGTTGTTGTCGTTTTTTCTACCGTTGCCGTGTCCATCGTTATTGTTGTGTAGTTGTCATTATGTAACCATTATCTTACCATTCACCTTATCCCCTATCTCAACGTTTCCCTTACCTTTACATTTACCCTCTTTTACTGCCCCTTTTCACCATTATTATTAATTCTCACCCTCACAATGTCCTCACTTTACGTTTTTCCCTTATTTACACCCTACCTATCACCTTCACCTTTACCCTTACGTTTCTCAAATTCGCCAACTCATTCGCACCATCAACACTTTCACTTCTCACCCGAAAGTATACTTTCAGATTGACCCTCTCTCAAGCCGTCACCCTAATTGTGATTATCACAATATTTACAGCATAAAAGCAGTACGAAGACCACTTTCTTTTGTGCAGTGAAAAATGCACATTTAGGGGGTATATAGAGCACTAAAACAACAAAGGCAGTAGCTTCGGATAGAACAAATTACCTTTCTTTTACGAATTAAAGCTTATCAATGCAAAACCTGGCTAGCTGTCTAAAACAATGAAATGAAAAGGGAAATTTCTTAATTATCGGAGAAAATAAAATGTTTGTGGAAGTTGATCATCCAGATTAGTGAAGTCTTGACAAAGACTGTTGGTGGAAGTGACTGACGTTTAGACGGCCTTAGCGGCAGTCATCTTCAGAGTCACGTAAGAAAAGAGATAAAATACAATAATATATAAGTTCTATTACAAACAGTTTACTTGAATCCGTCGGTTTTGCATTCATTTTTTGTGTCATGTACTCTAATTTAAATGTTTGGAATATTCTTAGTCGGACTTTTACAATTTTGTAAACCTGTTTGCTAACTATTGCAATTGTTTTGACCAGTTAACCATTAGGGGATAAGAAAAACTATCAAAAGTAGGTTTTAAGGAAAAATTTAAGAAATTTATAAAATTACTTCCCGTTATCATGCACGACTATAAAGTTATGATTTATAACAGTTTATGATCTCACGTTTTTCTGTTGAAACTCCCCTCAAAATGTAGGAATTGAGAGCCTCGAAAAATAGAAAAATTTCCTGGGTGAGCTCGCCCTAGGCCCTCTACAGGTTTTTCGGTACTCGGAAACTAGTCACATAACTTTTGCCCCCGTAAGAAAATCCTTTGTAAGAAAGTAAGAAAAGCTCTGTGTACAGCTGTGGCACTATTTATAGTAATGTCGTGTTTTGCATTGTAATATTAGGTTGTATCGACAGTTTGGGAATGGAAAGCGGAGTAATCCATGATGCACAGCTTAGTGCGAGCTCTGCAAGAAATTCTTATACTGGAGCCAAAGAAGGCAGAACTAACAGGCGTAAGATACGCAATGTTGATGGAATGCCGAACAGTGATGGAGGCTGGATTCCGAGCTCTTTTAATCAAAATCAATATCTTCAAATTGATCTTGGTAAAATTACGAAGGTAACCGCAGTGGAAACCCAAGGAGTCGATGGTGAATCATACTGGGTTCAATCTTACAAATTGCAATACAGCTCAAATGGACAGACTTGGTCAACATTGCCTCAGGTAAATTGTTTAAAAAAAGGCGCCTGCTGCTTCCCTACTTCCCCCCAAAAATCTACGCATTGTAGGTTAAATAGTATGAAAAAATTAGAAAGCTGCGTCGGCAGTATTGAACGGCTATGTAGATAATCAAAAGGTTTGAGAAACTGCCGGAACTTAAGAATACTTAAA
>JBAHVQ010000457.1:83487-103043 GCA_036872915.1 Nanipora kamurai | reverse complement strand
CCTGTAGAGCGGGTACAGGTAGAGCGGCGGACCGGCTTCCCGAAGGTGCGAGTTCAAATCCCGCTGGAGTCAACTTTTTCAGTTGACTTCGGCAGTGTAGGTTTAATGTGAATTTATCATTAGTAGTAGTAGTATTATGATTATGATTATTATTCTTATTTGAAGACTTATACATGTAATTTAATTTGCCTGAACGAGACAATTGGTTCTAGGCATCAGAGAAGCACGCACTTTTCCGTGATGAATCAGTGTCTGATAGACAGGTTATTGGTAATTTTTCCTGATGTCTACTGCAAAAGCTTCTCCTGGTTTATCAGTTGATGATGTCGTCCAACACTTTTTCTTATATTTTATTGGGATTATTGAACTGGGATCTCGTCTTGTTCTTTAACTCATGTCTGGCGTTTATAAGGTGCTACTTTTCATAGTTTGTTTCTTCTTGTTGCAATTCATCCAGATTCACTTGTTGCATTAAATGACAATTTTATTGTATTTTATTGCTTGGCAACGAAATTCATTTGATTAGTTTTGACTTGCTACATTTTCAGTTATACTTAATTAGTTTGTGTTGCACTGTACTTTGCTGTCATGTTGCGTCGTATCGTATCGTGTGCTGTTTTATGCTCTGTTATAAACTTCTTTTTTCCATGTGATTGCTATCGAAATAATATTGGTTGTTGTTACTAGCAATGCAAAATTACCTGCGTCTAACATCACATCTTTTTGTATGCTTTTAACATAAGTGGTTGACTGTGGAGATCCTGGTGTACCACGCAACGGCTATCGACACGGAAACTACTACAAATATAACTCAACAATAAATTTTACATGTAAATCAAAACATCACCTTGAAGGCACAACCGAGATCAAATGTAAAAAAGACGGAAAATGGAGTGCACCAATACCAGAATGTTTAGGTAATTGTCAAGAAATATGGATTGTCAACCATCGTCAATAACACCAGCTGGCAGCATGTTTTCATTCCACACAGTTTACTTCATTGAGACCAAAAAGTTAGGGAACTGCTGAAACGTGAAAATAGCAAAACCGACCTTTCCAGCGAAGGTCTTTCGTTGAAGTGGAACATGAAAATGAAAGACCTACGTTGGATAATTTTGTTATTTCGACGTCTCAGCAGATCCATAAAAACATTATCCGGTAAGTATGCCCTCCTTCTGCAAATGCCAATCTTCCATTAAAATTTTTAAAAATTTGGAATCTTAATTTTCCAAATTTCTTCATATCCTTATTTTCATAACTTTAACGGCTTACCTTTTTACTTCCAGATTTTTAAAAACAAACTATAATTATTCATTGTACTCAAAATCCTTTTGAAAATCTTTTGATATCTATTTATGCATCCAATTTCCACACATTTAACCAAGCTTTTATCCGTGATCGGAAGCAAAAGGTCTATTAACTGAACTCATGGTCAGTTATAACTTAGAAATTCAATGAAACAGAGTCCTCATATCCCCTCATATATATTTTCAAGTACCTGCTCCACGTAAATATAAAAAAAGTATGTACATATAAAATCAAAGAGCCCGGTCTCCACATCGATTTCAACGAACTATACGAACTGTTGAAACGGGAAAGATAGTAGAGTGATCAATACCATGTGGCAGAGCTAAATGACAGTGAGACAAGCATTAAAGATTTTTCTCGTTGCTCACGAGCTTCATACAACTCACTATCTCACTGTATATATATATATATATATATATATATATATATAACTTTAATAAAGTTAGAAGGGCGTTTGCTACTAAGAGTTTCACGTGTCTACAACACGATCATCAAGCAACTGATAGTTCGCTTCTACTATTCATTTACATAATACGGGTCAAATAGTCTCAAATTAGCTGTGATGCTGTAGTGCCCGCAATCAGTTGGCCAGCGAATTATAAAATGCGTGTCTGCATGAAGAGAATAGTTCAGATCTTTTGTTCAGCAAGTCTTTCTTGTTCGATTTCAGGATCTACATTTTTTCTTCACGGCAAGGATTGCATCTTCTTGAGCCGTATTTAAGTCAGCTTGCATCCTTAACGATTGACCATTTTCTTTGGTATTCCCTGTTTGCCATCTTCAGTTGCCAAATGTATTTGGTAAGTTCTGTTTCGTTGGCGTACTGTGTGTTTCGGAAGGACTTCAGGTAACGCTGGTTGAAGTCGTTTGCTGTCATGCCGATGTACTTTTCGTTGATCCATTACGGGGGTTTTTACTTCGGCTTTCGAAGATGGCAAACCGGGAATACCAAGTAAAATGGTCAATCGTTAAGTACGCAAGCTCATACAAATACAGCTTAAGAAGATGCAATCTTTGCCGTGAAGACAAAAATGTTGATCCTGAAATCGAACAAGAAAGACTTGCTGAACAAAAGATCTGAACTATTCTCTTCATGCAGACATGCATCTTATAATTCGCTGGCCAACTGATTGAGGGCACTGCAGCATCATAGTTAATTTGAGACTATTTGACCCATATTATGTAAATGAATAGTAGAAGCGAACTGTCAGTTGCCTGGTGATGGTGTTGTAGACACGTGAAACTCTTAGTAGCAAACGCCCTTCTAACTTTATTAAAGTTATTTCGCTCTACCCACATGGTATCGAGCACTGTCAAACCAATCGTCAACTGTGTTTCCTGTATGATACACTTTTGCTTCTGCTTTTGCTATACATACATACATACATACATACATACATACATACATACATACATACATGCATGCATGCATGCATACATACGTACGTACATACGTACATACATATGTATGTACATTTACCAATAAACACTTATTTTTTAACGTTTTTTGGAGCACATCCCCTTCGTCAGACCTGATGAAGGGGCTGCGCCCCGAAAACGTTAACATTCAAAAAGTTTTTATTGATGACATATATAATGTTGAGCGGGCTTGTGATGCTTTAAATATATATAAATATATATATATATTTATTTATATAACAAAATATTTATTGCTAAATTATCAAAATTGATAAAATACTAAGTTTCAGAGCTCCTTTATCAAGAGGCGAGCTAACCAGGACATTTACCGGAGAACGGGATTCCTTTATTTTAAATTTTCATCTGGTGTTCTAAAAGGCTACGAATGTTATAAGTTCACGTTAGCTTACAGTTTATTAACGAAAAATTTGGTAAAAGGTTTGTCAGGAAAAATTTCGTCAATTTGTCTTATTGTATCCTCACGAAAACTGACAACCTTAATCCTGTCTTGCATTTTACTCCACCGCCGTGTACGGTTAAATTGTTAACACCGTTTCCCTTCATTTGCTAGTATTTCGGACTAGTAATAGTTTTTCATTCATAACAATTACATCGGCTTGTTTTCGCTCACCAAGGTATTGCTCTTTCCAGCTCGATCTTGTGGAAATCCTGGTGTCCCATACAATGGGTTTAAACATGGCAATAGCCACACGTACGGCTCAAACATTCAGTACTCGTGTCAAAAAGGTTACACTCTTGTCGGGGACAGAGTACGTTCATGTCGAGAATCCACTGCCAAATGGACGGGCTCCTTGCCATCTTGTCAATGTAAGTATTGTTTCATGGTCGAAAGTTAAGAAAATACGAGTTCGAAAATATTATAAAATTGATTAATTGCGAATATATTTGCAAAAACATGCAATGACCACCTGAATTAAGCGAGAAAATGTTCGCTTCGAATTGAAGCCCCATTACTGCTTGGACTCACTATATCTGTCGTTTAACCGGAACTTTGTTTAAGACATGCTGATTAATAAAAACAATTAAAAATCTTATTTCCTATGTAAACATTTAAAACAGTATAGCGATTACAATTACCGGATTTTACAGTCGGGTTGTCACTTTCTCGCTGAAGACATAAAACAAATTTGCAAGTAATTCTCTTGAAGTGGTTAACTGCTCCCATTTGATAACTTTAGCTTTCTTTACGCTCATTTTTAATTTCTTTATTTGTAAGAACACAGTATTGGACACTCAAAAACCATAGCCGGCCGACGTCACTCTGGATAGTATACATATATATATATATATATATATATATACATATACATAGAGAGAGAGAGCTCAGCAAATAGAGTCGACATTTTGAAATAGAGTATACTGAAATAGAGTCGACATTTTACGCCTTTTGCTAGTCATTAACGCAAAATATTCATTCATTTGTGCCGAGCGTTGGTTCAATAAAATCACTGTACGTTCATTAACGCCATACTAAACTTCATTAAAGCGGAGTAAACCTTCAATAGTGCGTTTAATATATGCATGAACATTCAATAGCATCAAGGTGCAATCTATAGCACCTTTGGACATTCGTGCACACGGAATGTAAGGTCAATAGCATGAACTGACAAACCATAGCAATTATGGACAATCTATCGTTGAACATGGACTTTCATTGGCACAATTTCCATAATCCCTAAAATTCATTCGAGCATTTAACACAAACAATAGTGTGAATGGAATATTGGTTTATTGAACACAGACAAACAATAGCATGGTGCGAAACAACATTAACAAACAAAGAGTACTAATCATTACAACTTGGAGAAAGACTGCGTTTTTTGTATACACTGCAGCAAGGCATTTGAGGCCACAACAACATTTTTTCGTGTAAAACGAGTTTTGGAAAGTTTAAAACTGTATAAAAGCATGGTTTGACATCGCTTTTGGCTTAGTCGATAGCGACTAAGACCATGGCTCCAAGAAGACGCATTTCACTAGAACAACGTGAACGACTTGTCAGAGCTTTTGAGGACGAGCATGAAGACTACCTCGCAGTGGCGGACACGATAGGAGTGAATAGATCAATTGCAAGGGGTATCGTAGCAAGATATGTGAGAGAAGGACAAATCGCAGAAAGACTGCGTGGTGGGCAAAACAACGTTCGTGTTGATGAAGAAATGAAAGAATGTCTAAGTGACATCGTCAACGAAAATTCTTCGAAAAATTTATTCGAAAATTCTGACACTGTCACAAATCAACCAAGAGTTACGCCAACGTGTGCCAAATAAGCCTGAAATCCACATGCGCACGGTCTCGAGAACCTTGCAAGGTATGCAGTATCTAGTCAAACTAGCGAGACCTCTAGCAGCTGAGAGAAACCGACCAGATGTCATCCATAATCGATACGACTATGCTAGTTGTTTATGGGGCATGCCGTGGTGAACCACTGTTTTCATCGATGAATGCGGCTACAATATATGGACTGGAGAGAGGGCGTATAGACAAGTATGCGGGTAAAGAGGGTATAATATTACTGTGGCACTTGCCATTTCTCCAACCAATGGCCTCATATTCCATTCAGCAATCATCGGTGGTATGAATGCACAGAGGTTCATTGACTTTTTGGCTCAGACAAGGCTGAATCTCGACCCTGATGAAAACATCATATTTATACCCACCATAACCCCGCTGATTCCGGGCAAAATACAGAACTCAAGAAACTGCCACCATATAGTCCGTTCCTCAACATTGTAGAACAAGGTATCAGTGCGCTCAAGGCAGCCATCTAGGCAGATATTAGCCGCCCAGAGGTGCAATAACAAATAAACAATCGTGAAAAAGCCAGGCGACAAGGGATCGCACTGGGGCATCATCGAACTCAGCTGCTGCTGCAAGCGTTACAGCAAAATGTCGGCACAATAACCCAGCTAAATGCAGGCAGTGGTTCCGTTTTATGCAAACATACCTGCCTCGTTGTCTAAACAGAGGGCAAATTGAAGGACAAATAACTCAGTACATTTTTATTTCTTTGCAGAGTGTGCGAACACACAGTCTTTCTCCAAGTTGTAATGATTGCTCTTTGTTTGTTAATGTTGTTTCGCACCATCCTATTGTTTTTCTGTGTTCAATGAATGAATAGTCCATTCACACTATTGTTTGTGTTAAATGCTCGAATGAATTTTAGGGGTTATGGAAATTGTCCCAATGAAAGTCCATCTTCAACGATAGATTGTCCATAAATGCTATGATTTGTCTGTTCGTGCTATAGATTGCACCTTGATGCTATTGAATGTTCATGCATATATCAAACGCGTTATTGAAGGATTACTCCGCTTTAATGAAGTTCCGTAAGGCGTTAATGAATCTACAGTGATTTTATTGAACCAACGCTCGGCACAAATGAATGTAATATATTGCAAATAAATGTAATATACTGCGAAAATATTTTGCGTTAATGAATAGCAAAGGTGTACCACGATCACTGTTTCCATTGTTGTTGTGTCTTGAATATCAAGTTCCAGAATGACACTTTTCGGTTTATGTTTCATTCTTTATAGCACACCCAGATTTAGATATCTTGAAAATCACTGGCAGTATCTGCCGCTTCTTCTTACACTGTAAATTGTTATTTAAGAAAAAAAGCGTCGCCTCGATTATTGAGTTGTACTGGTACAAGTTACAAAAACAAGTTTCAAAAATACACGAGCGATGCGTCCGAAACACAAGACGGTAGCGGAGTGCTTTACCGGCTTCTAGAGCGTGTTTTTAATTTCCAAAGTACCGTTATAACTCGACAATCATGTTTTGACTTAGCTGTCTTATTTCTTTTATAAAATAATTTCTTGAAATGGTAAGAAAAATGCATCTTGACTGTTAAAGCGTAGCGCCACGTGATACCCACGTGCATTTTGTAAATGGTTCATTTCCTGGTAGAACCCTTTGTTGTGTTGATGATGCAGTTAAACTTTTGTTCATGTATTCATTGATCCTTGATTGTATTATTAACAAAAAATTTATAAATTTTACCGTGACTAGAAATGTTCCAAAACCATAGCCTATCAGAGACATCACGTCCCCCATGACGTTGTTGAGTTATAACAGCACGGGCCATGAAGCCAATGGCCAATCATATTGCGAGTTGTTAATCACTTATTTTATAGATTTAAAACCAAATATTTGGCTAGATTTACTACACGTTTCCTGTTTATCATCTGATTGAATACTTCAGATGCTTCAAAATAAGTGAGTTTGGCGTGTATCATGGTACCATTCATAAATTCATAAAAAGTGATTGAATCAAAGTGAATCTACTCTCATGGAAAATTTTAAGACTTATTTTTACTAAATTATAGAAATCATAAATAGATTCAGCAGCAAATTAATACTTAGTCTTTTTTTGGAAGTTTTAAAATGCGAAGAACCTTTATGTGCATACAAATCAGTGAAGGTAGCCCCATAGCTGTCATTTTTATAAGAGTAGCAGGGTTAAACCCACTTATAGAAAAGATATTATTACAGTTGTCAGTGGAGGGAAAAGTTCTGCATGGTCTCAACCCTTTTTCCGTAGCTTGTAAGTCTTTGAAGTAAAATAGTATTTAAGTCTAACCTCAACTGTGATAACAGCCCCTTATCATAGAATAGAGGGCTCTTACTTTATTTATTATGGTATAATATTTTAGTGGTTAACTGTGGTAACCAGGCAGCGCCATCAAATGGCTTCCGAGTTGGCGCGAAATTCACATACAACGAAATCCTAAGATTTGATTGTAATCCTGGTTACAAGTTAGTGGGCTCAAATTATCGACGTTGTCAAGCAAATGGCGTATGGACTGGTAATGCTCCAAACTGTGTCCGTAAGTAACCAAAAAAGACTGAATTCGTTTTCTAACACGCTTGCGTGCTTAACTCCTTAACGCTTAACTTTTTTTTCTTTTGTCCTTTATCTCTGTTTTCTGGTTTTTTCTTTTATTCCTGGCATCCACTTTGCCAGAGATTGCATACAATTTGATCAGCGTAAGAGGAATGTCTAAATATATTACATTTACTGGTATAATATAATATTATAATGGCTGATTCTTCATGCAGCTTTTGGTCAATATCTGTTTCCTCGCATAGTTTATGGTTCGAAGTGGTCGTCTACGCTATTTCCTGTTACCTGTATATCATTTAAGACAGTAGCGATTGAATCTCAAGTTCGAAAGTGTAACATTAATGAGAATTTTAATGCCAATCAAATTGCAAGAATTATCGCTACAGCAATTACCAATAAAAACTCGAAAAGGTCACAAGAGTAGAAAACATATAATTTCCCCGTTACTCTCAACAACATTGGAGTGGTGGTTTAGAGTTTACAACAAGATTCATTCTTCAGACTAATGACAGTATTAAATAGCATGTAAGGTGAAATATTTACAAGATGAAAAATCAGGGTTAGGGGAAATAACGACATGTAGATACTGCAGTCTTCTTGCTGCAGCCAAAGGAATGGTTGAGTGAGAGAACAAGCTGCTTTTTTTCGAAATGGAAATGAAAGTAACTCAGTTGAGAAGAGGAGCATCTTTGAATAGCATTCCTGCATGGATAAACGGGCCAATGAATTACTGTTATAGCTTAAAAGATGAAAAATTAACAAAATGAAGGTATTTCTCTTTTCCCAGTTCGTGACATCTGACTGTTTTTATATGACCAGGTTACGTTGGAAAAAATTATTCTTTGAATAAAATATAACTGAACATTTTTGTGCATTGTTGCTCGTACCCATTTATAATATAGGTAAACCTTCTTTCGCTAATCAGGTTGGAAGGAAACTCGTTGCTAATGATTTTTCTCCTGATCTTTACACAGGCACCGCATGTGGTAGTTTCATGCACGGTCCTTCAGGAGTAATCGAATCTCCAAACTTTCCTAACGACTATGGAAATGATCTGTATTGTACCTGGCATATAAACATACCCTCAGGGAAAAAAGTACGACTTGAGTTTAAAGAGTTCAAGACTGAAGAATCTAAGGATTTCCTTTATCTTTTTGACACTGGTAAATTCGATCCTATCATAGAATTTTCTGGGATAAGCTACAAACCTCGTCCTCTCACCTCTTCAGGAAATAGCATCAGAATTCGATTTGTTTCAAATGGAGCAACAACCAGTAATGGATTTCAAATACACTATTCCCAAGTTGGTAAGTTGCAAGGAAATTAAATGAAAGAGATTCTGTCACATTTAGCCAAAATTCTTTGGTTAGGACTTCGTGATCCCGAAAGGAAAGTTCCAACATGGCACGTATCCTTATGATAAAATTTCGTAATATTAATCGTCTCAATAAGGCTTAACCCTTTCCTTGTACGGAGGACTTTTATTATTTAACTCTGGTTAAGGTCAGATTCTACTCTGCTATTCTACTCTGGCACCCCCACACGATATTGCTCATCAAAAGAAGACATCTGGCAGGGAAGAAGTTAAGAGCTGCTATAGCCTATTTAAATTCAAAGTAAGCCAATACATTTTAAAAACACCCATACATGGTGCATGTTGTTTGGTATCTATATTAAAAATTAAACTTCACCGAAGAAAACTTTACGACCACTGAAACTTTTCTTGAAACGTCTGGTTTTGGGACTATTTATCTAAAATAAGATATGATTAACAGAGGCGAAGAATCAATTCTAGACCATTTAGTCGATAGACCGTGGAATGTTTTAAGTAAAAAATAGCGTGCCATTAGAAATCGTAAATAGTCAAAATATTGATATCATCGACTTGGATCAAAGAACCATTAAGTTATGTACGTCGCTTCGCTTCCACACTGACGATTTCGCGCCTTAATTTGCTCTGGCGAACGGCGGACGATTTTACCAATCAAAGGATACTCCTTGGAAACCTGCTAGCCAAATGGTTACTAAAAATCGTAATTAACTGATATTGTTAATGAAACATTTATAAAAATCTTTCTTGAGAAATTTTTACTGGTTTCACTCTCACTAAAACAAATTCCAGTTATGAAAACAATGCTGCTACATTTTGTAACAGACTCGAGACCAAAATGTAACGGCTCCTCAGATATTTGGTGGTCACTCCGTTTTTACAACTCCTTTTGATAACAGATTCCATTCTAACCGATAGTTACTCTTTCGTAAAAGAATCGCGAGAGTGTAGGAACCAGTTTTACTTGTAAACATATTGAGGGCATTGGGAAAAAATAAGCTATGTTAGAAATGTTTCACTTTGCTTTCTTTATAATCGTTCAGATCAATATAATTATCGATGAGCTTTATTTACAAGTTCTTAACAGAGAAAGACGGGTGTTGTTCTGTCTAGTTTACAATCGACAAACCTTATTATATTATTGGTTAGTTCTTCTCGTTACTTCCTTCCTTTCACAAGAATGCTGTCTTTCTTACAGTTGTAATGAATGGATTTATTAGAGTGAAACAGCAATTAAATAAAGAATGTTTGTAACAACGCTCAGGCTCCAAGGTCTCAGTTCAACAACTAACTCAAAAAACTGTCCGTTAGCTACGACTAAAAACACACGTCAACTTACTCGTCACAAGTTGACGTTTAACAGCAAAATGTCTATTAAAACTACTCAACATTATTCCCCTCCAAAAAGAGGTGGACAATAATAATCCAAAAGTTAATGGCAGTTGTAGTCTTTCTTCCGAATATAGCGCGAAGGAAAGCCGAGGCAACGAACAGTTGTACACTTCAACCGGTTAAAGAAATGCTATACATCTTCACCTGTGTCAGGCTGGCCCCACGGACAACCTCAGCCGCGAACAACGGGATCTCACGAGGGTCCTAATTTGTTAACTGATGGCACTCTCACTGAAATATCCGGCACAGAAGATGAGCTGCAATGGTTGGTCTACCAGAGAAATGTTGACACATCCCGTAACCAAGAGAATGGAGTTCACGAGACAATACCTGGTCGACAGTCACCGGAACAACTTGAACCTAGAGATGACGCACCAACAACCAGGACACGCCCTGAATACCAGCCCCCCGAACAGGAAGAGCCAACGACCATGGAACCAGTCGGCTCACCGAGCAATGAGCCGATGAGTACGGAGCTCGTTTGCGCACCGCGGAATAATTGCCGTGTCCGCCGACCACCGATTTGGATGAAAGATTAACTTTTGGATTATTATTGTCCACCTCTTTTTGGAGGGGAATAATGTTGAGTAGTTTTAATAGACATGTTGTTGTTAAACGTCAACTTGCGACGAGTAAGTTGACATGTATTTTAGTCGTAAGCTAACGGACAGTCTTGGAGTTAGTTGTTGAACTGAGAGCTTGGAGCCTAAGTATTGTTACAAACATTCTTTATTTAATTGCTATTTTCACTCCAATAAATTCATTCATTACACCTGCAACTTGTGTCGTGCAACAATTCTTTTTCGCGACACAAGTTGCACCAAAAATTGCAGCGTGTAACAGTAGCTTTACAAGAGATAACGGATACAACGCTTAGAGATCTACTCCGCCTTACAATTGGCCAGTTGCCAATTACCAAGCATCAAACTCGTCAAAATATGTCAAAGAAATGTCAAAAAAAATGTCAAAAAAATCGTCTGGTGTTCACGGTACCACGCGCAGCACTGTAAGAGAAGTTGACCACATCCTTCTAGACAGATGCTATTGCAAAGAGGTAGGCAAAAGTGAGGTAAAGTCCATCCAGCTACACGTAATCGGCGACGCATCCGAGGCAGCCTATGGAGCATGTATCTACCTACGCTGTGAACACTAATCCTACGTTCATTGCATCTTATAGCATCAAAGACACGAGTAGCGCCCCTGAAAAAAACAATCGATACCGCGCCTGGGGTTATTATTCTGCCCGATCTCCGCTCGACTTCTAAGCAATGTGAAGAAGGCAATGTGGACTGATTCGACTACTGCACTGGATAACAAATGTCGAGAAAGAGTACAAGCCATTCGTCCAGAATAGAGTAAACGGGATTAGAAAAATGATATTGCCACAATATCGGACACTGTCCGACGGAAAATAATCTCGCTGATGTAGCATCACGTGGTGAATTAGCAGCTCAACTCGTTCATGACGACAAGTGGTGGTATGGGCCAAAATAACATCAAAGTTCTCCAGAGACTTGGCCAAATCAACCGCCTAAGAGGATCAACCACAATCAAGATTGTCTCCAAGAGCTAAAATCTACCAAGGCTAAAGTGAGTACCGCATGCCAAAATCTCTCAGGAGAACAACATCGAACGATTACTAGACCTGCCCAAGTATAGCAAAAGCAGAACTACCCCTCGGACTAGTGCGTATGTTTTAAGGTTCATTAACAACCTTGGTCATCACGTGAAAGAAGTCGATCTAGGCCAAGGTCCACTTACTGCCAAAGAAATACATGCTGCTGAAAAAAATATCGATCAAGCAAATACAAGCTTCTCTGCGAAGCATGGAAAGCTGGAAGAAGGTGAATGAGTCATTAGCGCGTTGCGAGGATCACGAAGGAATAATTCGTAGTCGTGGTCGCATCGAAGCCTCTCGTCTCCCGTACGATACCAGATGCCCGATACTTCTACCAGCCAAACACCATATTACCCGACTGATAGTTCTACGTAGCCATTATGTCGTAATGCACAACGGAGTACGAGAGACAATTACTCAAGTAAGATCACGGTTCTGGATCATTAGAGGACGTCAGGTGGTTACGAAAATTGTATCTAAATGCACAGTGTGTAGAAGGTTAGAAGGCAAGGCCTACGGTAACCCTACATCGCCACCTCTACCAGAATACCGTCTGAGCAGTGACTCCGCCTTCACAAGAATTGGCGTTAATTACGCAGGTCCTCTATACGTCAAGGACTTACACGCAAAGGCAAAGGACATGCTCAAGGCATACATATGTCCATATACTTGTTCAAGTAGTCGCGCAATACGCTTAGACCTTGTCCCAGACTCGACCAGCAAATGCTTGGTCTGACGTTTTGAGCGATTCATTGGAAGAGGGGGAACTCCATCATCAGTGGTTTTCTGACAACGGTAAGACGTTCAAGGGTCCAGAGCCCGACGTTTCATCGCATCACAGAACGTGACAACGTACTATATAGTGGAAAGAGTGGGGCAGATTTTATGACCGGCTCGTGAGAAGTTTAAAAAGATGTCTAAAGAAGGTGTTAAGCAATGCACGTTTGACGTACGAGGGAGCTACTGATCCAGAAGGAATCCTGAACTCTCGGCCACTCACATAGGCAAGAATATGGGTTGGAGACAGAGTAAGATAACTGCTCAGTGGGTTTAGCGGAGGAGTTAATTCCAGGGAAGGACGGAGAAGTCAGAGCTGCCATAGCGGGACTTATTAGCAAAGCTGGAAATCCTGCTATGATTAGAAGACCATTGCAGAAGTTGTACCCTATCGAACTAAAAGCCAATGACAACACAGAAGAACAAAACTTTCCAATAACTTCCATAGAACGAGCCATCCAAGAGAACGTTTAGATTATTTTTTTGTTAAAATTATGTTGATAGACCTCACCGTCAATCAAGGTGGGGAGTTTGTTAGATAAAGACAGAGAACCATCGAGGAAAACTAAGATATCTCTCGAGAGACACACGTGACGTGAAACATATGTTTTGAAAAACGGAAGAGAAGAGAGTATAGTGTAGACCGTAATGGTCGAGTTGATCATCTGTGCATTGACTAAATAAAGTATATAAAACATCGAGTAAAGTTCAAATTACAACATGAGGGACAGTCAAAACGAGATCTAAGAACCACTTGACCTAACAGACCAGATTAGAGAAAGATGTACGTCATATTGCCTTAAATTTACCCCAATACTGATAAATTCAAGAGAGTCTTCATTCATACTTCAATAAGGGGAACGGCGAAAAGGAGTTATGATTTCGGAGAGTTGATCTCAAGCAACGCCTCTATCTTGCCCATTTTCATAAACGGCCACACCCAAACATATTAATTCTGCCGACATGTTTCTTCTGTGATTATAAAGGAGTTTATACTTATTTCTCTAGAATACAGCTGAATGCAGGATTTTAACTTATTTTAAACTCCCTTTGCTATAAGAAAAAGTCAAGAACGCCAACGTCCACCCTCAGGAAACGACACTTTGTGAAGGTAAATTCAGTAATGAAGGCTTCTTCGTATTGGCTACTTCGCAAAAGAGCAATGGCCTGGGGCGAGAAACGGTTTTGGGGGAACAGTTACTCTTCGTCTGTTAAAATCGCTTCCAAACTGCCATTTGCAAATTTCATTTGTTAACCATGTTTCTTGAGGTTTTAAATCCAAAATTCACGTCTTCTGCCCTCCTCCACCAAAAAGAAATAACTCGCCCCAGGCTATCACTTATTTCCAAAATGGCCTATCCTGATAGGTTACAATCAATAAACCTTTTTAGCTTCGATGTTTGTTTACCCATTTCAGTTACTCTTTCATTTACATTTTACTCAGATGAATAAGTTCTTTTGAAATTTAATGATATTCAGCGTAATCATTAGCATCATAAGGAATCAAAACTTCACGTGGTCTGAAATGGGCGATTTGCATAGGAAGCTGAAGATGTCAATTCCCTGAGACCCGAAGGACAAAGGCACAGCGGCCAAGTTAGCTAATACAAAATTCTTTTGTTCCTACCAACCAACATGGCCGTCGGGACGCCACGTGCAACCCAGCAATATTTTCGACCAACATATACATAATATTTACTGCCTACCCTTCAAGTATTCGGTTTGTTCGGACCTTACAGTGCTCATGTTCGTTTTCAGGTTTTCCGTGGTTAGAATAGGGCTTCTGTTGACTTTGATTAACTTCCTGACTCTTCTTTGTTTCTTAAATTCTTTTAAAATCCTTAGAGTTACGAAAATTATTTGCTATACCATTCATTCTATTTTCTTACCAAGTGGGAGTTACACAAAATTTAACTCTAAATATTACCGAATGTCGTGAGAGTTATGAAGTTAGGTGTGGCCGTGGTTTGTTGGGGGAGTGAAGAGGGCGTCCCTAAAGGCTAACTTCTCCACTTTAACTCTCCAGCGTTAACTCTTTGTTTAGTCACACCCCTCGGCAAAGGGCTTCTTCTGAAAAGAAGTTACACCAGAGTGGGACTAGGATTTTGGATTTGCTCGCTAAATAGATCGTTCCACTGAAAACGTTCTAAAAAGGCATCTCTGCGCACAAGTTTTGCAAAAGCAGGTGTTTTTGGGGGAAAAAATTGCAATATTTTGTTGGAACAAATAATCTCTGCCAAAATTAAAGGGAACAATTGTCTCCAGTAGCCCTTGGTCTCGTGCACCTGGCTGATAAATTCACACAGATGTACGTGCTTCCTATTCCCTGGATCATTACAGTATTGCAAGCCATGAAAAAGCCCTACATCAGAGATTATAAGGGCAAATATACTCGCTAATTACCTTTTCGTCGTGGTATTACCCCCCATGACACAATATTTCCAAATCCATTTAAATATTACATACGCTAAATACTAGATTTCAAGAACTTCTATAAAAGACCTATAATAAGATCTGTGGTAAAACAAGGTCTTTTCAGTTAAATTTATTCAGTGTAAAGGAAGTAACATTTTCGAAATGTGGAACAATAATCTCTAAATAAAGTACTATCCGACATGAAAGATCTACTGTCTATCTATTTACTCCATTTTCTCTGGGATTTCTAGGAATTTTAAAAGCACTAAACGTTCTCCGTAATCACAAACAACAGTATTCGGGCCGCAATTTATCACGTGATTCATTACAGCATGATCGTTCTTCTGTTCTAGGTCTACTTGGCGCAACATCTGTCCGGTAGTCAATTCCAAAATGTTCAACGAACCCTACGCAAAAAAAAAGAAAAAAAAGTGTTAGTGATTAGAGGCACGGTCCAATTCTTAGTAAATCATATATTCTTATTACATCAATTAAAAATAATTTTATGTCATCATTATCAGTATCAAAATTTTAATTAGTACAAAGAATTATTACGACAATCATACAGTTTCAAGAGCAGTTTGAAATAAATTTGCGTAAATGTGTTTTTCGAAGAGCCAAAAATTGGAAAACGCAAAAATACAAGATGCTGCGTAGGCAGTACGTAAAACGGAGTAGAAAGTTATAAGGTTGGTAGACTGCCGAATGTAGGTTGAAAAAAGGGTCCTCATTCAAAAAAAAATTGGGAAAGCTCTTAAGGTGAATATAATAATCCAAATTCCAAATTCTACCGGATACTCTACACTTAACTGTTACCTAGAAATACCTATATGCAACAATCCTATGCCTAAGATTCCTTCATAACCCTTCAGAATAAGAACAAGGTTGACAGGTCTTCAATCATGTCAAAAAACCTTAAATTAAACTTTTAACTGGCAAATCGTTTTAACCATACCCACTAGAAGGGGAGAGGGCTGTGAAACTCAACTCTAAACATTAAGACTTCCGGTTTGATGTCAATGATGGCCGGAATTACAGCGTCACGTGACATTGAACCTGCATACCAGGCTCAAATTTCTGTTGATTGAATATGCTGCGGACTGAGCGGCGTTATGGAAAACCTTGAACATAACGTGGTTAATCCTGAATTGACAGCAACATTAGTTGACGAAGAGCACATTGATGAGTTTGAAGCTATACTATATGATTCTTTAGAGGAAATAAGCGGAAATAAAGAATATATTTGCTCAGAATGCTGGAAGAAATACAAGACCGAAGCGGGTCGAAGACGCCACATTCTTAATAAACACACTTCGTTTGAAAGTTCCTTGTCGACAGATGATTTAAAACGGATGATAAAAGAAGTTATCAATAAAGTAATCTCAGATGGCTGGTATGGAGAAGAGATCGAAGCACAACTGAAGGTATTGCCATCTATTTGTTGCGTTAACGACGTATTCGTAAGTCGGATTCGAACGTGCTACAGAAATATGGAAATTCATTTAAACCAGGATACGTTGGTGCATTTCTTTTCCTCGAAGATTTTCCCTGATGTCCCTAATCTGTTCTCTGACAAGGATGCTCGACTCCTACATATAATTATGATAAATCTCCCTGCCAAGTTAGCATCGCATATCAAGAAAAGTCGTGGCGCTGTAGATGTTTCGTTTGTGCAACCATTGACTGACCAGGAGAAGAAGGGTATAATGAGATACATTACCGGAGCCGTAATAAGCAAGCTTTACCGAAGGTGTAAGAAAAATAAAGACAGTGAAAATACATCCAGTACAATGTTACAAAATTTCCTGCTTTCAATGCGCATTTCTACAGATTTAAGCGAGTACCTGGTGAATCAAGATCGAGGCGGCCTACTTTGCTCCAGCTGCTTGCATTGAAGGCGTTGCTTGGAAATTGGGACAGAGGAGACGGACAGGTGCTTTCTTAGGAAGAGGTGCAGCAGAAATTGAATTCCCTTTTTTCAGTTCCCTTAAACACTTCTCATTAGCAGCTGAACATGAATTGCAAATTTGGGTGCCAGTTGAACAAAGCATTTCGCACCTTTCTGTCCGGAAAAATGATGAAACTTTAAAAGGTGAGTGTTCTACACTAGCATCACAGTCTTGAGCATTATGGAAGACAGGTATAGAGTGTCGCGCAATAATATTTTTTCCCGACGTACGGGATCCCGTCGGGTCTTCGACGGTTTTCGCCACACAGCTTTCTTTGGGAACACCACAACATAATGCAAAGTTCTCGAGTGTATCGAGATAACGTAAACTTAAAAACTTGACAGATTGTTCGTTCTGTGTGTAGAGTGGATGGATTATGATCAGGTTCCAACCAAATATACTGATGCGAAACTTTAATGACGAGATGTTGACTTGAAACTTTGGTAAAACATGTTCATTGTCGTACAAAGTTAGTCTAACTAAAGTTTCTTGCTCTTCCAATTTCCATTGACTTAAGACCATACGTTTTAAATTGCCGACCACACTCTTAAGATTTCGATTACTTGCGTGTTTCGATTCAGTTTCTATGTTGTTAATGGTCATGCGTTCGATCTTTCGTCTTGGCTTCGTATCGGGCACACCTTGTAATCTGGTAGGCAAATTCTCGCTTGGAATAGAACCGGTGGCAAGAGTTGAACGTATTTCGTCTAGCAGAGAAAAACAATCTGTTTTGATATCTCGTTTTGTGTTTTCTCCATGTAAGAAAAACAGTAATGTAAACAGCTAGGTTAACATGTAAAATCTATCTAGGTTCGCTTTAGGGAAGCGTACACACTTATTATATAAATAGTTCTCAAACTCGTTTAATTCCAACTTACATCAATCCACCACCCAAACAAGCCGGGCCAACACCAGTGCCGGCCCCACACCATTGAAATCAACTCTGGCTGGCTCGCTTTTACTCACTTAGTTTTAAATAACAAATACTAATGATAGCAACTTACGTCTGGTAATGTCTTCTTTCTTGAAGTGGATCTCACAAATATGAACGCCATTTTGGTCGACCTGGCATTGAAGATCCGCATCCAAAACTCGTCTTTTGGTAAGAACTTTGATCCACGCTGCTCGTGCGCAAAGTTTTCTTTCCTTGGTGAAGTCGCTGTCACTGCTTTTCACCGTTGGAATTTTAAAAAATGAGATATTAGGGGTTTTTCTGCAATTGCTACAAAAAAGTGCAATTTTCGCCCGGGATGGTATTCTTTTATCGCATTTAATAGCAATCGCATAACATAAGCACAACGAGCGCCTGCCGACCATTCAGGTTCAAGATCACGTGACCTTGAATTTTGCTAACAATAGCATAAATCTTTTCGCCGCCCTCGTTCACAGCCCTCTCCCCTTGTAGTGGCTATGTTTTAACTGGAACGTGAAAAAAAGTTAGCTGTTAGCAACAGTAACTGTTATAACGGAGGAATTGCCGAAAATCGAGTATCCTCCACCCAATTTAGACTGTCATTTCTGCACGGTCTACTATGAGGCTTGCCAGACGATTCTACTCGTCAAGGGGAAAGTCCTTAAACAGAAAAGGGTTAAACGGGATGCTGTAACTCCGATATGCCAATTGTACGTAGAACTCCCACGCGTCTCGCGGCCAAGTTCTCTTTAGTAAAGTTAGCCACCACTGACATCGTCCGTTTCTTTTTTAATGTAGTTCCTGTAAAACGGGCGATGTTATTCCCCGATTCTTACGCTTTAAAGTTGCGAATTGTCAACTTCGAAACTCTCCTACTTATCACCAATGCCAGAAGAAGCTCCTAGATGAAGAAATCCGCATAAAGAAATCCCGTGTTCGTGCATTAAACTTACAATCGTCACAGACCTGTTCGTCCCTAGCTGAACTTGTTCCATCACTGGATATGCTTCGTCTCAAGTCTGTTTCAGATCGAGAGAACGCTCACTATCTTAAACGTCATGAACTCATTCAAAACAAGAAATTGTTTCGCCTTTGTCAAGACTCCATGGAAACGTCCACGATTAAAGCTGACGATGTGATATCTAATTATTCGAGCCGAATCCTCACCGAACAAGAGAAGAACCTCCTGGCTAAAGGTCTGAACTTCTCCATTCCTCCCAAAAGACTAAATTATTACGATTTTATAATTTCGTTCGAGTTATTGCATAGGAAAATTATGAATGATCCTATTTCAAACACCTCTGGTGTAAATGCTGATTTTCTTAAGACCAAGATGAAGGATATTGCACTGAGTAGTTTAAAAGCTGTCGCCCCTCGAACTTTGTGTTCTCCGACGAAGATCTCAGGATATTAAAGTCTCTTAAAGAAGATCAAAACGTGGTCATAATCAAACCTGAGAAAGGGAATGGTTTGGTGATTCTTGACAAATCGGACTACGACCAGAAAATATTGGACATTCTTGAAGACTCCACGAAATTTAAAAAACTTGACGGTGATACTGA
>JBAHVQ010000457.1:66442-79020 GCA_036872915.1 Nanipora kamurai | reverse complement strand
TGAAGAGTGAGCAATCACGAAACAGGCTTGTCGGGACGAAAGTGTAGTCTCTTGATCTTCTCCTTCCTACATATATACTATATATATATATATTTAATATATAGTCATTTCATCCTGCTCATCAGCACTACACTGATGAGGCCCAAAAGGTCGAAACGGTTCCGTCTGTAGTTATATTTAATATATATATACATATAGCAGTTACTTAATAGCAGTTACTTTTATCCTGCTCATAGCACTACACTGATGAGGCCCAAAAGGCCGAAACGGTTCCGTCTGTAGTTAGTTATATTTAATATATATATATATATATATATATATATATATATATATATACTTAATATGTGTATATAAATATATATACATATTAATTGTGAGATACTAAGTAAGAGTTTTTCCTATATTATAAAATATTTGCTCTACTATGTTGTACATTGGGAGATTAAATTGGCATGAAATCGTTGAATGAGAAATATTTTTAAAAATATGGTTCAGTTATAAAATCACGAGTACAGGACTGGACGCTTTGATTTTGAATTTTAGTTTATTTGATTGCGCTTCCCAACACAAGACATGCGCCCGTCGTAAAATGGCTATTGGGCGTCCTTACTGGCCTGTGATCAGATGCTTATTTTGTCTGCCTAAAACCTATCTATTTCCAACGACTGAGCCGGGGTTTCGTGTGATTTTGTTGAAAAAGAGGACTGCGACCTTAATTAGTTTTCGCTGATATAACTTATTGCTAGTAGTACGTTTTGATGACAAAACAAAGCAACTCCAAAGCAACTCTGGAAGACTACAGATAAACATCAACGTTAGTATGGTTTGTTATGGGCAAAGTCTATATTTTATCATGTTGGTGGTACTAAGAAAGATATCGATTATAAACTTAACCTCGATGCTTCGATAATTTAACCCAGCTCTAACTAGAGCTGCCATGGCAATATGAATAAAGAAGGTCGGATTTCTCTTCTTTTCAAAACTAATCTTTTCGAAACCCTATCTTCTATAAATGATCTCCTATATATTAGCAAGATACAAGATTTATGACGCACAAAGGATTGTTTTTAAAAGTAAACGCTACGGTCGCTTAATTTAAAATCAGTGCACTGTAGCAAAAGAAATGGACTTTTCACATTTCACGATTAGTCTATGTGAACCCTCCCCCAAAAAACCCATATCTTGCAAAACTATCGAATGATAAAGTTTGAAAGGCATTAAAATTTTAAAGAATGAAGCTTTTATCATTCAGGTTCGCAAGAAGTCATGGTAAAATATAGACCAATTGCATAAATACCACAATGCATCAGTGTACCCGCCTCAATTAATTCCTTTAAATTCTACCGAAAAAATACAAAAGTTCGGCACATTGAGTGGACATGAATTGAATTCAAAATAACGAAGTTGAGGCTATGCGTGTATAATGATGCACTGTGGTATTTATGCTGTTGGTCTATGCCAACCGCCATCTCGTTTTGCTTCGGTGGATTGCCAAGAAACCCTTAGCTGTGCTTCAGTTATCCAACCAGCGCTGTCCACATTGATTAAGACGACGATTTAGTAAGGTCCCGAACTGCCACTGATGCATTATTACAACACTTATCTGAGTGTGTTTTTGGTGTTTCCACACAAAACTCACCAACAGTGATCGAAAAATTGAATAATGCTGTAGGCGAAGCCGAGTGCGTGTCCAGAATTAGTCAGCCTAGGAGTACCAAATGAGCCCAGGAAGGCTAGCCCCGCAATCTTTTGTCAACAACTTTATATTTAAAAACAACATAAATACTTTCGTATACTAATATTACATCAGAGATGTCAGAATTAGACTAAATCCTTCAAATTAAAATTACTTGAAGTTGAAGTAGGACTGCTGATTGACTAGCTCATAAGAAAATTTGTCCAATTCACTGATTAATAATTCATAAAGGAAACACAAGAGAAAAGCACCTTTCCCTTCGACTTTTTGGCTTATATGCTTCGTTAATAAGCAGTTACTCATTAAACTCTTTAAAGATAAAAGAAGCGATAAGTCAGTACTACGTGTCGCTGTCGTCTTGAGATGATCTTCAGGTAAATGACCGAAAATTTTGTTTACAAAGGTTAAGTAATACGTTATATTGAAAATAAAAATGCTAGAAAATTCTATTACAATAATACGTGAAAATACGTCAGTGCACGAAAATTGAATATTGAATTAAATTAAAATTAGAAGAATGCCTATAATAAGATGAAAAATATAATTTAGAAAGGTAACCGCAGTAGGTCATTTATGTACATTAAGACGTGTAATATAGCTAGGATAATTTAATACATCGTGGAAATTTTTATAAGGAAACAATGGAAAATTTTTCCTAACTTCGTTTGTTTGCGAGATTCGGTGCCCAAAATTTGAAAATTTGAGGTGTTTTTGAATTTCTCATGAGAAAATTACTTTTTTAATGATATGGGTTGGTTTTATGACGCTATTCACTTCAAACAAGGGAAAATAACTCGATAAAGATAACATTTAAGCTTTATAATTCAAATCGGCCGTGTAACTCGTAAACATCTCGAATTCATTACGTACTAACTATGTTATTTTTTTATTGCCTTGGCAACATGCAGCGTTTACAAAGTCTAAAAAGAACGCCAATGGTTCTGTTAGAATTTAGTGCTCTTGCATTATATAGTTGTTTAAGTCTTTAAATTAAAATTAAAATTTAAATTAAAGAGTCTTTAAATCTCCCAAGTCCAGAATACATTCCAAAAGTCCAGTCACATTAGAGTTAAAATGTTCGTGCATGGAAGCCGTGAATAACTTCGAGTATCGTCAGAATAGAAAATAATTGGCTTTCTTTGCTTTAATGAACTTTTATGAAGGATGCTAGATATCTGCTCTACATTCGAGGCAACCAATGGCTTATTAAATTCACCACTAAAGACACAATTAATCATAGGGAGTGGATGCGTGGATGATAAAAATTAAATCCGGGTCTGAAAAAACTTATGCGCTAAGTATCAAACAAGTAAAGTCTTTTAGAAATTAAACAGTTTAAATGCAGTAAAATTTCCAGCTTCAATTACTAATCGCATGCCGTGGGGATACGCACAGTTTCCACGACTGATGCGGTGGTAATCACCTCTAGATTGAAGTGAAATTTGGATTGGTTAGGCTGATTGTCTATAAATAGGCGTCTTGCACTAACACGTCACGTGACCTCAACTTTCTTAGAATCGGAGAGATAAGATTACAAAACCGAAAAAATGAACAGAAAGCGATGATTTAAGTGAAATTTTGGGTTTCAGTTTTCCAAATTACAACACTCGCGTGGTTGGAATGGATCGAATGTATAGCTGACCACGAGACCAAAATGAATCTCTTGATCCATAAGACTGAAATCTTTTCCATATGAGAATTTGCACTCAAACAGCTAAAAAAGAGATGAAGGGACATTTTAATGCTTTTTATTCAAATCTCGGTAGGAATAATAGCTGTTTAACACGATGAAAATATGTTTTGTTCTTGGCTGCAATGTTGGATGACGAGAATTTGTCATGTAACAAAGCTGCTAAATACTTTTATCTGACTTTTATCGCGCCGTCCCTACCTCTCTTCACTGTTCAGTTCTTGCAGTTTGAGTACAGAAGTTGCATTTCAAAGCGATTTTTAACTTTTATGTACAAAAAAATCCTTCCATGTCCCTTTACTGGTTACAATGTTATTTATTTCATTAGGCTAATGCAATTTTGAAGACCCAAACTCCAAATTACAACGTAGAACATCAACCTGCATGCGTTCCTTCGGTTGTAATTAAATAACAACTTGTTCAAGGAAATCGAGGTCACGTAACTTCTTCGTCCCGCTGGTCGATTCTGTAAAACAAACGTAAGAGTCATGTTTAGGAATCAGATTCTGTATACAGCCAGGACGTAGGGGAAGAAGGGATGTAAACTGATAAAAATTCGTCGTGAATCCCCGGGTTACGGATCAGATCGCTTGTGTTTGTTCTTTCGGATTCTATTAGTGGGAAATGGACAATACAAGTAACCAACCGCAAGTTTAAATATATTGGCCCTACAACCCAAACTTTCATGAATCAGACTATCATGTGTGAAAACCTCCCAATTCCACACGTGAAATGAAAGCTTGATATATGAAATTAACTTTCACATGTGAAATGAAAATTTTATATGTGAAATCTTCATATGTGAAATTATGAACCATCTGTGAATCATGTGTTTCATATCTGTATTAAAATGTTCCAATTTCACATGTGAAAACGTTCCAATTCCATGTTTTTCACATGAGAAACAACATGTGAAATTTGTTTCAGGAGGAAATGTCCAGAAAACAACAATTCGAGGAAAACTAAGCTCTTTAATCCTCCCACCACCGGACAATGAATTCACCAAAGCACAGTCAAAGCCGAACGCTTGAAATTGAAAGGCTCTGATTGTCCGGACGATTGTTTTCACTAGTGGAAAAGTATCGTATCGGCATTCTTATTGATCGGACGGTATTTTTTCTCTAGTGCAAAAAGTCGTATGAACGCTCTCATTGGCTAACGGTTTACCTGCTACAAATCAACTTAATAATCAACTTTAAAGCTCCACTATTATATAATAAATAAATTACCACATCATGGTAAATGCTTTGTACGATTTGTAATAGCTCATTGTGATGTATCATAGAACTTATTCTTCCGTACCGCACTCGTTCGTTTTATAATACATCACAACTCGTGAATAAAAATCGTACGCACGGAGTTACCATGAAATAATCTCTATACATAATCTGAAAATAGTCTAATTGTCCTTCATGTGGAAGCCCATTTCGGTCGTTTATAAAGATGTCCGACATAATCACATATGAAGTAGATTAAATATTCGGTAGGTAAAGAATTAAGGCCTCCTAAGATATCTTTCTGTTGATCTGAGGTAGCGGACATAAATTACAAATTCAAATCATATCCCCAACCGGTAGAATGCGCTCTTAACCGTTGAAGACTTATCGATCTAATTATCAACTCAAGTTTGAATATTCTTTTCTCTGCTTTACTACCTTGTTTTTCTGGAAAGAAAGACAAACCACCACCACTAACGACAAAAAGAAATAAAAGCAGCTGAAGCTCATCAAGTTACTTTTTCAATCTTATGTGGTTTTACATTATCTCTCATCAGTTGTACTATCGCTGGCGAGAACGTTCTTCCATGGGTGTTTTCCCCCAGCAATTCGGCCGGAAATTTGTGATTTACTAGACGATTTTTATTGTTAAACGATATGTTAGACTTTTACATTACTCCTGATATGGTATATCGGTATCCAAACGAACGAAACATCTCGGAAAACATCCTTGAAATGTATGTATAAGATACGTCGGTTTTGTTTTACAATGTGGCGTTACGTCGGACGATACGGAAAGAAGTTTCGATTTCTGTCGAACAGCTGGTCATCAAATATTATTCAACATATCTTTTGTTCATCGTTATTGTGCGTATTTTATGAGCGACAGAGAGCTAAACCTACGGACGTTATTCGGTCACTGGCCGAAACTCGAAGAACGGAAAAAACAATAGAGAAACTAAGAATATTACAGCAATTTTATTAAATTCGGACGACTCACTCTTTCAGTAGAATTTTTCATACAAGTAAAAATAATGAATTATGTAAAATCCATGCAAATACATAGAGCTTATCATGTCTAATCAGCAGCCCAATGATAAATGTCGGTAAGAGATATTGACGTTTAGGAGTGACGTTAAGGTAAAAATGACGATTTCATTTGTTTCTTTTGGATGAAAAATCCTACTGAAAGAAAAAATTGTCCATGAATCAACAGTACCAGCTGCTCAGGCTCTCCAATGTTTTATTCTTTCCGCCACGTCTGGTAAAATATAACCTAACTGAGTTTTACAAAATGTTTGTAATCCCACAAGTACATTGCACGAGTGGTATCATGAAATATTAAGGTGATACCAGTGCTATTTTTCATGAATTCTTCGAGAACAAGTGCGATTTCTAATTTGTTCCAATTTGAGTTGGTTTTCTTTTATCTTCAATAATAAGCAATATAAGAACAACTAGAGGACGTTCGCCAATCTCGTTTACTCAGAAAAACGATAAGCCTAGACCTAAATAAAAGTGTTGGTGACATAGTGGTAGTGCACGTGTCTTTCACCTCTGTGACTAGGGCTTCTATTCCAGCTCAGTATAGTCTTCTGATTAAAGTTACCTTGGTCAGAACGACTAGAGGACGTTCGTCAAGCTCGTTTACTCTGAAAAACGATTTCTGAGCCTTAGACGGAAATCGAACCTGCAACCTTCTGATGACCGGTGAGACGCTCTAACCATTGAGCCACCACGACTCAGATGGCGAGCTAGGCTGCAGGTTTGTCATGTGTACTGCCTACTCCCGTCTAGGGCTCGTTTTTCTGAGTAAACGAGCTCGGTGAACGTCCTCTAGTTGTTCTGATATATACCAAGCTCCCACATGAGCAAACTTTCGGTTCAGTGTTTAAGTAATAAGCAATATAATTGCACAATTCATCGGGTTCCATGCCCGGCACAACTACCTCAAGTAGGGTACGCCTATAGTGCCCCCCCCATGAGAAAGAGAGATAGGCTTTTGCCTAACTAGAGCTTGATACGTTGCTAGCCGCAGTGCACTCGTGCAAAAGAAACAAGCAGTTATAGACTCTTATCCACATGCAGCCCTCGGACCAACGGCCCTTAGGATATATTTGGCTAATAGCCTCCGTTCTCAGCAATTAACTCAAATAATACTAATTGCGCAACCGTAATCTGGTTCATGTGGGTGCGTGGTAAATATCAGACGACCAACGAACGTTGGTCAAGCTCGTAACCTCCGAAAAAGGATTTCTGAACTTGCTATCTTCTGATGACCGGTGAAACGTTCTAACCATTAAGCTACCACGACTCGGATCGTGAGCTAGAGCTCAAAAATCGTTTTTCAGAGGTTACGAGCTTGACGAACGTTCTTTGGTCGTCTGATATTTACCATGCGCACACATGAACCAGATTAGTGTTCAGCAATTAGTATTTCCATAATTATTATTATATGGTGACTACCACTTAGGCAGTACATGTGACGAACCTGCTCCTTAGCTCACCATCTGAGTTATGGTAGCTCAAGCGCTAGACCGTCTCACCAGTCGTCAGAAGGTTGCCGGTTCGATTCCCGCCTAGGGTTTAGAATTAACTCTAACTTAATCCCATCTCAATTGATTTTACAAGTTGGAAGGGTTAGAAAAAATGGAAATTTTTAGGTTTGAGCTGAAACTGAAAACGAGTGTTAACGTTAACCTGTGCAAAGATTTCGAGATTATGTTGCTTTGTTATGTTGCTTTTTTATCTTGCAAGGTTTCAACGGATCTATTAATTTGTCACCACTGCTACTGAATTCTTTTCGCACAATTATACAGGACTGGTTGTTCGGTCCTGGTCGTCCGTTCTGAAAATTCTAGACTGTTGTAGTCAAACTGAGGTTTTCTCAGTAATTGCAAATATAATTTTAAAAGAACTTTTAGTTAGCCGGATCAGACATGTAATCTCAAGAGGAATATCAAAGTCCAGCAAAATATCTTAATTAAAGCCATCGAGTCGGACACAGAAGTAAAATCATAATATTTAATAAAGTTCTAACGTACTTCTGTGTCCGACTCGATGGCTTTAATAAAGGTATTTTGCTGGGCTTTGATATTCCTCTTGAGATTACGTTTTCCGCCTGGTCAATCCATAGCTGATGTTTTAAAGACATGTAATCCGTCAAACTGGGCTGTGGTTGCAGCCTGAATTCGAAATTCTTCATTTGATCGGCCCCTTATTTTGCATCGTATATGGTGTTTGAGTGGATTTATGAGCTCACTCGAACAAAATAAAAGTGCCAAGAAAAACGACAATAACAAATATAAATTATTACAACAATGTCTTTGTATTGGTTAAAGCATGGTTCTCGTATAATCGTAACAATCGAGCAACGAACTGACAGGCGCGATAGAAGATTTTTTGGTCTCACAATTATCGTACGACTTGAGAACTAAGAAGTCGTAATGATCGCAGTGATTGTAGCGGTCGTGGAACCTGAGGGATGAAAGAAGACTCGAAGTCTACTTTCACCACTGCTACGATCACAAGACAGTCACGACTACCGAGCGATTGTATTTCCATGTGTAAACATCTCCACCACTGATACGACCCAGATACGACACGTTAACATTCCATGAGTTGTTGCAAGCCTGGTTTTCAAGATCCTTTCAAGATCGTCACACGATTATTACGACTATATGAAAACAAGACTATTTGATAATCGTCCGATCAAGAATTCTTGCGTCGTGCGATAGTTAGACGACCGTTGCGATTATATGAGAACCAAGCTTTAGATTATATAAGAGGATTACTCGCCCAAGTTCCAATTTTCGTGTTGTAAAGTTTTTATTTTGGAACTTTGCATAGTCACTGAGCAGATATCAGGTAAACGCTACACATTACACCTTTCACAACAAAAGAATCGCTAAATATATTGCAAAAAGTCATTACCGAAACACATAAACATAAACTGGACTCAACATGACACACAGTCATCTACAGTTGACAACGAACTAAAGAAGAGCAAAACGTTTGAACTTTGCAAAATTGTAATAAAGACCTTATTGTTGCAGATAACAAAAGCTCGACCCTTTCTGGTTTTGTATTATCAGCCACAGTTTCTTACAACTCTTCAAACGAGATGTAATTGGAAGAGCTAAATTTCAATTTAGAAATCTTCTTATAAGGGACATCCGCTTGGTTTAACTGCTTAGCAAGACGCCCGCGCCACAACAGAGTCGAAACAAAGCAATGTTAACACTTTGATATACGAAACGCTAATCCAACATTTGATAAGATCAGTAAGATAAGGAATTACATCAAGGATTAGTTCAAGTGAGAAAATATGAGTACGTAATCGCTTGTTTTGGACCTGTCATCTTTCCACCTATCTTAGGAGAACATATTGGAAGACTACTATAATTTATTCAGAGCCAGATAAATAAATAAAACGTTTATACCGGAGAAAATAAATTATTTATATCACAGAAGTTTGCACAGTCCTGCTTCAGTTGTGACGACTATGAAACTTCCTTCGAAAGTTCAAGCCAAATGACAACAAGAGCTTTGTCGAGGTCACATCCACAAACGATGCGAAAGCCTTTCTTGACTCCTGCCTAGTTTGTAATGACTGCTGGATGATCTGTCTCGTTGGTTTGTTGCTTTTAGGTAACTATCCACTGGAAACGCGAAACAAAACATGGAGTGAGCGAATTGATAGCATGGACCCCACGTCAGACGGTAAAGCTAGAACCTCGTTGCCGGAATCTGAAAATGGAGGATTACCTAGAATCAGGAACATGCCTGAAGACGATAGTCAATCTAATGTTGGTGCAGAAACGACAGCTTATGACGAACGTGTCGTTGTAAATGTATCGGGTTTAAAATTCGAGACACGACAACAAACTCTGGACGAATTCCCTGAGAGTCTGTTGGGCAATCCCTCTAAGAGGGCACGCTACTACGATCACAATCAGCGTGAGTACTTTTTTGATCGAAACAGGCCAGCGTTTGATGCAATATTATTTTACTACCAATCGGGAGGGAAACTGCTTCGTCCGGCAAACGTTCCAATGGACGTATTCGCCGACGAAATCAGATTTTACGAATTGGGAGAAGATGTACTCCAAAGAGTCGAACAAGAAGAAGGTTATATCGAGGAAGAGAAACCAGTGCTTCCTGAAAACCCGTTACAAAGAGCCGTCTGGAAGCTTTTTGAGTTCCCCGATACAAGCTTAGCGGCTCGTATCATTGCTATAATTTCTGTTTCTGTAATCAGCATATCTATTGTGACTTTCTGTGTCGAGACCCTACCGCAGTTTCGTCCATTGCCAGAACTATTCGACGAAAACGGTACGTTGATACGCGAAGCCGAGGACGAACGCTTTCGGCAGCCGTGGTTTGGTCTGGAGACAGCTTGTATCATTTGGTTCACGTTCGAGTACCTCATGAGGCTAATATCTTCACCAGATAAGCTCGTCTTCATCCGCTCATTTCTAAACTTGATTGACGTAGTGGCTATCTTGCCCTATTACATAACTCTACCGATGAAGAGCTCGAAGGCGTCCAGTTTAGGCGTCCTCAGAGTCATTCGTCTCGTCCGTGTATTTCGAATCTTTAAACTGTCAAGACATTCGAGAGGGCTTCAAATTCTCGGACACACACTTCGCGCCAGCCTTCGGGAGCTCGGCTTATTGATATTTTTTCTACTGATTGGAGTCATACTCTTCTCAAGCGCCGTTTATTACGCTGAAGGAGGCGAAAAAGGAACAAATTTTGGGGTAAGCCGTTAAGTAATTCCGTTATTAGGTTAGCCATTTTATTTAACATCGCCTACCATGTTCAAGCTTCGATACAAATTTCGTGTCTAGTGACATTGACTTCGAACTTTACTCGAACGTTAAACAACAATTCAGCTCTGCTTAGACCAACTATTAGACGCTATATATTACCCTATTAACAAAAGCCCACGGACTTAATGCACTATTATAACTCTTAACTTTGAAACTAACCACCGTTCACTAGAGTTTGACTAAATGTCGAAGATGATATGCATGCATGGAACAACAACATAAATTAATGTAAAAACAAAACCAGGTTTTATCTCAACGCGACTCAACTACAAAAATTACCGTTGAACAGATGTCGGACCGTTTGTGTTTCCACATGCATTTGTTGAAAGTAAACAAACTTAAAACTTTTGCAAGCGAGGCAGGTGGAAAGCTTAACCATAACTTTATATCTACATTTGATTTATTTGCTTAAAACATCATGCCAGAGATTCGAAACTTCGTTTGCGATTTTCCGCACGTTTGTTATTCAAGTCTGATTGTTGATACCATTCTTTTGCTTTGCTTTCGATCTTATGGCGTTGATTCCGAAGTGCTTGTACCTCGACTTTACATTAATTGGCAACGTTCAAATACACCCCATATAATTCTCCGCACTATTTCTCACACGATATCTCATTGCAAACAATTTGCTAAAATAAGCCCATCGATGACAAAGAAAAAAAATACTATGGCCAATGGGCAAACATGGCGTCCTTGTCTTTCTCAAATAGATTTAGCAGAAAATATCTTCTCAATTATCTAACCTCTGCACGTAGGGGATTCAATAATAATTGTTCCCCTGCCGGTAACTTCCAAGCGATTGGCATTATGTAAGACAATGGAAACGCTGCATTCCCAGTAACCCTTTTAATAACCTGACTGAACGAACAACACAGATTTTGCGTCATAGGTCTTTCTATCAAGTCGACACTGTGTGAGTAGTCCGTTCTTTTTCCTATAATCTTTGCGGAGATTAATAAAAACACCGGTGTAAGATCTGTCTTGACGCGATTAGCTTTTTCGATCTCTATCCATTAAACTTTGATTTGTTCACTGAAGTTATATGGGAATTCGATAATTAAAATCTCAAAGGCTTGAACTTGATATGGTATGGTACAAAGCATATACAGACATGTAAATGTTTCGTCCGGCCAAAACCTGCCACGCTAATTAAAAAAATATACCATTGGCAAGCTAAATCCATTAGCGCAGTTCGGCGAATGTGTTAACGTTAGCTCACAGAGATTTTATATGGACATCTTGTCGCTTGATATGTCAAATTACGAACAATGTAGTGTTTTCCCCTCTCAGTCGAATCGACGACGTATGATTATTGAGGTATCTTTTTTACTAAAGCTTGTGGTTTTGTTGGTGGTGACCAACCAAGCTTTATATTTTCAAAATATGATTTGATATCGCGTCTGTGATCGAAAACAAATCACGAAGACCTAAATAATCTGTGTCGCATACGAATTTTGATACCATATTTATCTCTGCGATGGCAATGCGTTTGGATGCAATGAGGGTGCTCTTAGGAAAGGAGATGACTGTTTAATACGATTTCACAGTGCAAATTTGATTGAAGATTTAAGAATTTACGTGCCAGAAAATAAAGGCCAGATGTGCGTTTGCCTTTTCTTATTTTCAGCATTTCTGAATTGCGGGTTGCCACGACTATTGTAGACAAATCGTGTATGAAAATTTCTTACTTCAAACGTAATGGACTTTTTAACACCTGATTTGACTCATACGCCGAAGAGTGAAGTCAGAAATACATTTTTTTTGACACGCAAGATTTTAGAGTTGTGGTTTTCTACCAAGTAAGCATGCTTGCCAAGAGCCTTGCAACTTTGAACCTCTCATGGGCTCTTTGATTCCGTTAAATTTAATAAGAAAAGAACTCTCTTTTAACATTGATCCTGATTTATATGGTTTGTATTTTCATCCTTAGCTAACAGTACTCGTAATGCTATGATGCGTAGCAACGAGGACTTAGTAATACATTTCCTTTCAAATCTTTTTGAAACGAGGACTAGTCTCCATTACGCTGTTTCTAAGGCTGTTTTTAAAGTTGTTATTAAGGCTACAGCCACACGAATACGTTTTCAAAATCTACCAATTTTCATTACAACTGAAAACCCATCAAAATATTTGCGTTCGCC
>JBAHVQ010000457.1:39350-56760 GCA_036872915.1 Nanipora kamurai | reverse complement strand
TCCAAATGGCTTTTCCAAGATAAATTCTCGTCAATAACAGCGCCAAGATACTTAAATGTTTGAACTTTTTCCAGTGGAGTATATTAACTATTAACTGAACATTCGTAAATTGTTTTAATTTCCGATAATCATTAATTTTGATTTGGTAGCGTTCAATAATAACTTACTGTTCTCAAAAGTTACAAAGCAACCGTCGTAATCAGTTCTTGCCTTTTTTCGCAAAGCTTCTCTTTTAATAGCAGCGGCTAGTCTCGGCCAATCCGTTGTCGTTGTCATATTACAGGGTCGTGTTGACCTCTCATGTTCCGTTGTTTCAATTGGTGGTTCGGGACTTAGATGGAGTTCTAATGGAATTAAATATTGTATTGGTCTGCACAATTCAGGTGTTTTTCCCGTGTCGCTGTGTATGACTCTAATATTGGTGGCTCGTACTAATGTACGTGGTGTTCCATCCTCCTATAGAATCACTATATCTCCTACTGCTACAGGGTCCTGTATTGGTCCATGCAGAGTGCGTGATACTTCTCGCATACTTAACAGGTCTTCTCTTTTCTAACGCTTTGCAAATTGTCCAAGAAGTCGCTTCTGGTGTTTGGCTTTCTTAGTCAATGAATTAGAAGTGCTGACGATTTCTAATTGTTTACCATTAGATGTAGATATGATTTGCGTACCATAAACAAGTTGCGATGTGGTGAGAGGGTAAGAAACTCCTTCTTCGTCATCATATAAATATGTAAGTGGTCTGTTGTTTGTCGTTACCTCGATTTCTACCATTGTTCTTAACGACTCAAGTTTTAATGAGATTCTTCTAAGGATTTTCTTCAGGCACCTTTTCATGCTCTGTGTCAATCTTTCCCAAAAGCCTCCTTGACAAGGGGCTTTCTCAATGATGAATTGCTATGTTATTCCCTTGTTTGCCATATACCCTTAGACTTCGGCGGATCTCGCAATAGTTCTAACCTCTTTGGCAGCAGACCTGAAAGTTTTGGGTTATCTGACAACAATCGAGCTGGTACACCTCTGGGTGAAGTGAATCGACGAAAGGCTTGTAGAAAAGGACTTGCTGAAAGGCTGCTAGTCGTTTCCAGGTGAACTGCTCTAGTGGAGGTGCAGGTGTATAAACATATGTAGGCTTTCTCTGTTGAACCGTTGTCCGTGAAGTGCTGCTTGGTGGGGAGGAGTATTCCTCCATTCGTTCTTTCTGGTAGATTGGAATTGATCATTGTACCTTCGCAATGAATTATGTTATCTTCATCGATAAACAGTCTTAATAGCGGATTGTCGATAAACAGCTGATTAAAGTCTTCGGAAATTTGGCTGATCAAACTATGGATTCTTCTAACTGAGGATTTGCCGACATCTAAACCGCTTGCAGTCCAGTAAGTCATTGCCGACTGGCTCGTCCCAAGTTTAAATACGGAATATAACCTTGCTCTGCCGTCTGAGTTCTAGTGGCTCAATGGTTAGAGCGTCTGGCTAGCATTCAGAAGGTTGCGAGTTCGAGTCCCGTCTGGAGCTCAGAGTTTTTCCATGGCGTTCCACAGTTTGATCAGCAAAATTTCCTAAGACTTTAATAGTATCAAACTGCAACTCAAAATTCAACAGCTGATTAATCGGAGCGGTCGCTCCACCATTGTGTAGCTGTCGAATGTGATCTTGGAAGGCATGTGTTCGAATGCTCCTGATCCATAAGGTCTCGGTGCTTCTTCGGTGCTTGTAATTCCCTCATTCTCCTCAGATGGTTCTTCTGTTTTCTTCTCTCCTGAAATCTTGAACTTGTTGTTTGTCTCGATGGTGAAGATCTTTCTCAGGCGTTCGGAATTAGAGTACCACGTTCTTAAGGTAAACCCCCCTTTGGACATTAGTTCTCGTGATGACTGATAAACTTATAGGGCTTCAGAATCGTCGTACGCACCTTTTGCGATGTCATCAACGTATAAAGATTGTCGTAGTAATTGGACAATCGCGGGATTCGCTTCTTCGTAAATGGACAGATGGCAGCGAACAGTACTGGCTGAAATGGCTGGGCTAGGTGTAAGGCCTAAAGGAAGACGACGAAACTGGTATTGCTTGATTTCGGGATTTACTTTGTCGACATCATTGAACCACAAGAATTTTAGAGTCTCTCGATCTTCGGGGACAATTTGGATTTGATGAAAAGTTTTCTCAATGTCCGCTATAATTTCAATGGGATGTCCTCTAAATTTCGCGACTGTGTCGAAAAGGTGTGGCATAAAGTTCAGGCCTTTTACAAGGCAATCATTCAAAGACGGACTGTTATCCTGAAGCTTGGCTAAACCATCAAAGATCATTCTAAGTTTAGTCGTTTGCTTATTCTTGTCAGATAATACCGTGATGTGGGAGAAACTAACCTTCGTTATGTGTTTCAGACGCTAATTCGACAATCCCGTTTCTCTCTTGCTCCTTGATAATGCTGTCGTTCTGGAGTTGGCGTAATTCACGTGCTGTATCCATTTAACCTGGACGCAAAGTCATTCTTCCATGGCAATCGAATTTCGTGCCGTCCGTCCCCTTTTTTAAATCGAATGTCGCGCAAGAACTCATTTTCGCTTGTCTCGTGATCTTCCTTGATTCCAGTTGATTCAACCTCCCAGAACCTTTGCAAAGTGCGGTTAAAGCTCTGTGTCATTTCCCTTTGTTGCGTCCAAATCTGGTACGGAAAATAAAGCACTTGTTTTTCAAAAATCAGGTTTGTTAAGGAAATTCCCGCCAAGGCTTAAGTGTCGTTCGTTGGACTGGAAACTACCCATCCAAATCCTCAATTCATGGCCACAGGACCACTTTCTCGTCGCACGAGTTTTCCTTTCATTATATCGAAATAGTAATCGATGCTGATATCAGCTAATTCCAAATCATGCAAGTGTGGATGTCGTTTGATATCTAGAGTGGTGGGTAGAAAAGAACAAATCTTCGGATAATAGAGGGCAGAAATCAGATGACCACTGTTTCTTCCTTTTAGCGAAAACTGAACCAGTTCGCATTGTTGTCTTGTAAAACGTTCGTCTCCAAAGGTGTTCAGATTAAGGATTTCCGTTTTCACTGGCACTGATTGAAGCTGCCTCTACTGAACTGTTGATCCGTTAGGCCAGGCGGTGGCTTGAATTTCGAGCACATAAATTGACGGTGTTTACCTCTGCACCGTCTACAGCTTTTGGTTCGCTCACATTGGTCGCTTTTGTGATTTTTTCTCAAGCGGAAGCAGCATCGTTTGTCTCGTTTGAGAATTTCCTTGCGTGCCTCATATCTGTTACCGTGTTACACGGGGCAGAAAAATTATGATCTTGGCAATAATCTCGTTGAATCGGTTTTCTGTTCGAAAAGATTCCTTGAGCTGTTAACGCAGAAGCGGCGGGTGCTCGTGTGAATTGTGGCGGTTTTTGATTGTCGGGAGTTATCTTGACATATTCGCCTACTTCTCGAGCTTTTACTTCTTTCAATATGACGTTTAAAATGTCCAAAATTTCCCAAATGTTTTTAGTGGTGGACAGTGCAACTTGAACCTGTACTTCTTGAGGTAGCTGGTCATAATAACTGGAATTAACAGGCTTCCATATAGTTTTGAATCGACTCCAGGAGATGCCAATCCGCCTACGTGTACGCTTACTTTATCATAAACAAATCTAAGTTGTGAAGGCTTGTCCATAGTACACGCCGGTATTTTTATAAGTTCGTCCTTATGAATTATATAGCAATTATTTGTTGTGGTTTACCGAAGCGTTGTTGTAAAATTTCGATAGCTGCTTGATAATTATCTTCCAATATGGCTATACCTTGAACTGCCCGAAGGGCACGTCCTTGTAACGATAAGTTCAAATAATTGAACTTGTCTATCTTCGATGAATCAGGATTGGTATGTACGGCACATTCAGAACTGTCTCAGAATGTGCGATGGTGTGAATATTCCCTTTGAATTTCGGCAAAACGTGTTTCGGTAACTTAGAATGAGCTTGATGGGACCCCCGTGGCGGTGGTAGAAAGACTGGGAGATGTTGTGGTAGACGGTTGTGTCTGAACTAAATTTGGCGGGATAATTACTCGTTGAGATACGATTGTCGACGTACCTTGATTTGATGAAGTTTCAGGCCTTGAGTTTAAGGTGGCTCGTGATGACACCGCAGGGTTTGCTTCGACATTCGAGGATGACGACACTTCTCTCGTTTGACGGGCACGTTCTTCGTTTTTTAACTCCTTTGCTTTAGCGAGGACCTCTCGAAAGAATCTTTGAATGTCCAAGACACATGAAATCACTTCGTCGGCCTCCTCGATCTCTTTTACAATGTCGGTTAGAGCGTCTCACCGGTCATCAGAAGGTTGCGTGTCGATTCCCGTCTAGAGCTCAAAAATCGTCTTTCTGAGGAAACTAGCTTGACGAACGTCCGTTGTTCCTCTGATATATACAAAGCTGCCACGTGAACTGACGTCATGTTCAGCAATTAATATACTCAAATAGGTCAGCAAGCATGCAATCAAGACCAGTCTTTAATCTCGACAGCATTGTTAAGTCATCTGCAAACAGTGGTGGGCCAACCTATGTATTATGAATCACTAGTCCGTCAGATAGGTGTTCTAGTTCCTTAATTACATCGTCGATAAAAATTAAACACTCCACCTTGTCTAGTTCTTTGAAAAATCGAATAACGTTTCGAGCATTCCAGTGTAGTTAACATATTCTTTCATGTCTGTGTACCAGTTCCTGATTAGTTTCCAACTTTTACCTCTAATTCTTGAGTTGTGATACAATTCAAACCGCATTCCATTTATCTACAAGTTATCAAATGCTTTAGCAACATCCACATAACATACAAATACTTGATCGTTTTCCTCGCAGCTATGTTTGATTGATTCATCCATAACAATCTTGTAAGCCATGAGGGTGACATCTTGACTAACTTTGCTTCCTGCTCAGAACCAGACGCTCAAAAATTTTGTTAAAACTACCCAGTAGAGTTATGCCTCTGTGGTCTTCAAACTTTGAAGCATTCACTTTTCCTCCTTTAGGGATTTTAATTCCTAACTTAGATTGTTTTGGGATGGTATTCCAACTCAACTATTCTGTAGTAAAATGTTACAAGTTTTCCCCACAACAGTTTACCTGAATGCTTAATATGTTCGTAAGTGATACAATCATCACCAGAAGCTTTGTTACTCTGTAATGTTTGGAGGACTGTTTCTAGATCTAGCAGAGCTATAAGATCTTGAAGAATATTGTCAAAGTCAGTCGCTGATATTTCTGAAATAATATTAATTTCATTCTCTATAAATTTCTTAAAGTCATCATCAAAAGCTGTATTTTTATCAGGAGTTAAAAGCTTCTGGTAGTATTTTGTCCACTCTTCTGCAATTTCTTGTGGGTCTGAAATAGACTTAAGATTCACTATTTCCGTCGTCGATTCACGTATTTCTAGAACTTTGTGTGGTTAATCTCGAAAGAATCACTGAGCTCTTTAAAATCATTTTTCTCCGATTTCTTCACCAATCTGCGTTGTTCCCTTGAAAATCGAGATTTTGAATTTTTGTACTCCTGGTAGCTTTCACGATGTTCTCCTCTTGGAAGTCCAGCTGAAAACACCCATACCCAAAAGTGGCTTTCAGTCTTGTAAGCTCACTATTTCAGTAAGATTTTATAAACTTCTTGTACGTTACACGAGACAGACATTGATCACTTGTTTTTACAGCCTTGCAGAGTTAGTAATGGTAGTTCTCCATATCTGCAGGAGTATTCAGTAGAGAATCATCAGTATTTCATAAAGTATTAGCCAATCTACTCTGATATTCTTGAATATGTACTGCGGTGCATTTCTTCCAGTCTTGATGATCAGGTATTGATGATTTCTTGACTGTTCTGGTACAAATAATAATATCAGTAGCCAACGATAGATGATAGGATAAATTGCATGGATGCTGTTCAATAACAGTAGCTTGTTTTACGTTACTACGCAAACTTGAACTCGCGAACATATAGTCAACAACACCATTTCCGCAGCTTGACCAATACGTGAACGGTGATCCAGTAAAAGGTAGATCTATGTTTACTGAAAACATGTTAAGTCCAGAAAATACATTAGATACCAGTCATCTCCGGTTATTTTCAAATTGATTCGAGCGTAGACACAACAAGTGAGCACTAAAATCACCATCGACACTTATCTCTTCTCCATTGTACTTTATGTTCAAGCATGTTGTTTCAAGAGGGTTCAACGTTTCCACAAAATCACCGAAGCTACTGTTTGTAGGAAAAAGTAAGCACTGCGTAGGACATGACTTTGATTGTTCACTCGAATCCTTATTTCAACAATCCTGTCATTTCCAAGAGGTAATCGTTGGACTGTGACTGCGTGAATAATGGCAAAGGATGGGGGGAGGTAAAGAGTAAGCGTGTGTGAATGAGTAAATTAACGAGTGAATGAATTAATGAATGATTAAACAAATAATTATGAAATTATGAATTATGCATCAAACCCGCTTAAAAAACATGAACTGGAACGTGCTGAAAGTATTGGTGTCTTTAATTATTTCCTTTTTTTCTTTCCAGATCCTGTTCGTGTCCGGCTTGGCATTAGTTATTGGTTTGGAGAGGACCTTTCGATTTTTCTTCCAAAAACATAAATTAAAAGGAAGTGCATTTTTTATCGGCGGTATTTTCGTAGTTTTAATTGGCTGGCCTGTAATAGGCATGATTCTGGAGACCTATGGTTTTATACTATTATTTGGGTAAGATATATTCCTGAAAAGTTGTGTTTCGAATTGCAGTTTTGTCATAGATAAATTCTCATCAAGCCGAAAAATTGTCTGACTTCACTTCGAAGGAAGTTTTCAGTGCCACAAGGATGGTTCTAGTTAATTGGTAAATTGCGACTTTAAGGTATATGAAGTCATGTTCAACGACGACGCCATTTAAGTTGGCTAAACGGAGTTTTGCTTGTTTTTCGCTACTGGTCCTTTTGGACATAACTTTGGGACGGTTATCGCCTATAACCGCAAATTTTGCACAGAAGAAAAGTAGTTTAGACTGCCAGGGTAATATTGAAGATTTTTCCGGTTTTCATGTAAACAACCGTCATTCAAAGCAACCTCATTACTTCGGTTTTGCAAAGTCAAATCAAGGACTTCACTTTTCTTTTTGGGTTGTAAACAGCTAACGATATATTAAGGATCTTAACTTTTAATACCAGTTAAGTAACATTTTAAACATTTTGAGCTATGGAGTCATCAGTGCACTGGTCAAGCTCAAGATCTGGACTGAGTCCAAAGAAGAGCTGCCTGTTTTATACCACGAGAAACCCCCGTAGTAGAACCATCATATACAGAGAAAGGTGGTAGGGCTAAACTTGTTACTTGTCATGCCAAATCATTGTCTGCAGTTATTCTCAGGGATTTAGAACACCATCTTTTAAAGCAATACTTTTTCAGTTTAGATATTTGATTAGCTATTTCATTCATGCAAAACAATCCATTCTCAATGGCTTCGTCGTTCTGTATGCTACTCCCCCAGACAATGTTTACGTCTTCAGGACGACGTCAACTAGCGGAAGGACAGACGCTGTCGCTTGAGATTGACTCGAACCCGAGACTGCAGTCGTTTAACAAGAACTGGGTCGTTTCTGAAGTCATAAAAGAACCCTTTGGTGTCAAATACCCTAGTAAATTAACCATGGTTTCTTTAAATATTAAAATTTTATTAGACATCGTCCTTCATTTTCACGTTGAATGTGTTTAGTTGCCTAATAACTGCTTACATAACAGAAATGAGATTAAAAATATATTTAAAAAGTTGTATCTGACTAAAAATATATCATTTTTAAAATATATTTTTAAGCTCAGTATGTCTGGCTACGATTACTGGATTTTTTAACAGAAAAGAGAATTGCTTCGTTTGGGCAAACAAGTGAAATCGCATTTTCGGTGACAAGAAAAGAAAATGGTCGTTCTAAATTTTTGTTCTTCACAGAGCGCAAAACAACGTACTTGTTTTTTGCCTGCTTCACCACCCGTTGCGGCGGTCTGAGATTATCACTGTTCTGATATTGTCTTGGTCAAGTGGAAATCATGTTTTTTTGTTTGCTAGGTATACTAGTTTCGAGCTTATAAGGTCAAAATGTTTTAAAATCAGTTCTATATTTGTAGACTTTCTTGTTTGTGATACGGAATTTATGTGATTCCGCTTAAGAATCCTTATAAATAGTGACTGGGTATCCGAAATATCTTCACGGCAGTGTGAGTTGTAGACTTGCCAAGTCGACCACTTCTGTGTCGCCACTGTTGGGCTGCGAGCTAAGGCATGATTTACATACTGCGAAAATCAAGCCGATTTTCATACTGCTAAAATCAAGCCGATTTCTGGCTTCCGTGTATGTTAATTCGAGCGACAGTCAACAGAACTCTCCTTGGGCTCAAATTAGTCTGCTTTTCGTTAATTACCTTGCACCTAAACCAGAAATCGGCCCGATTAATCAAGTGTAAACCTACCTTAAGAAGTCTTGAGCGGTCGATTTGTTTCACTTGCAAGAATTTGATTGGCTATTCTAATTAGCAAACGTGATGAGCATCCGTCACATCATCACAATACGATCGTTTGAACATGTGCTTGTTATTGGCGAGATTGATGACTGCCCCTCCAATTACACTCCCGTCCAAAAATCCACAGGTAAATTTGGCGTGTTGCCAGTGCGACAAGTTCTTCCCAGCGAAGAAGCAAACCGCGAAAAAGAGACTGGGAAGGAATTGTAGCAAGTCTATGTGAGTTGACAATGTTTTGGTATGTATTGAGATGTTTTTTAGTTATCCTGTTATTCGATAGGACACAATCTAACTTTGAAACTAGATTAGCGATAATTTTGCTCAATGTAAGTTTTTAGATTTGGGTAGGAGAATTATCAGTTGTGAGGAATGGTAAAACCTGAGTTTTGGTTTGGTCACGATTGCATTCGTTGATCGTGAGATTGCCTTTCTGGTAGAATCTTGTTACTAATTTACTACTGTTGGACACGTCAACAAAGTTTTGGATTTTGTCTCGGGACCTTTCGTTAAACAACTATTTCACGGCAAAATTTTGGTGATTTTGGATGTTCACCCTCGATTAGACAAATCAATATACAATCTCGGACGGTGACACAATCTCAGACCTGCCAAAACGGCGGTACGGTGTTTCTTTCGTTGATCATTTTTTTAAGGTTGAATTTTCGTAAAGATATTTTTAATGCATTTAAGAGTGCGTTCGATTGACGGTTCGTTCGGAATAACAATACAGTACTTAGAATAAGGCAGAATATTCGTTCAATTGAACTACTGTTATAATTTCATTGTATTCAAAATAGCTTTTCTGGAATATTCCGGAATATATTCTTATTCTTGTCACCCTTAAAGTGTCTATGTAATGAAAATTAAGTTTGTTTTATTTGAAACAACTCTGTTTTCAAAGATTTTGGGGTTTTTTCCAAGATTTTTAGGAATTTCAGTGAAGAGTTTTAGGGTTTTAACGTGAAGGATTTCATGGAATGTTCGAGGGTTTCCTAAGATTTTCAATAGATTTTCAAGATTTTTAAGAGATCTTTTTTTTACTTTACCAGATCTTCTGGATTTTTTGTCAGATTTTGTGATTTTCAAAAGATTTTAAGATTTTTCAAATTTTTAAAGATTGTAAAAGATTTTCAAGGATTTTTTAATGGGTATTTGCAAAAGTGTACGAGATTTTTTCGAGTGAAAAGCCCGCGACTAGCGGTGTGAATCCTAAATACACCTACTAAAATATGAGTTTAATTCTGACGTTATTAGCAAACTTGGAATAAGTCAAATTGGTTGAAAAGTTATTAAGTTAGTTATGTACAACTTTATTTCAAAGCCGTCGTCAGACTAATTACGTACCTTCCCGAAGGTTGCCTCCCCCATGAGACGAAAACTTCACCGCCAATTTCGAACTAATAAGACAACCTACGAACCTTGAATCGTATTGTCTGGGCGAAGATAAGTGAAATTATTACATGCACTGTAAGCATTTTTTTGGAGCAGTGAGCTGTTTTCATGTAATGGTTGAAAGTAACTAAGGCTCATGATGTTGAGGATTTAAAATAATCGAGTCTGCTCAGAGTGCATTAGTTCGTCAATGCAGCCGTGAACTTGCAGTTTTAAAGGTTTAATTCTGTGAAAAATCCTTGAATGCGCTATTTTTTTAAATATGTGATTCGTCATATTTGCACGTAAACTGCGTTTCGACACAAGATGACGAAAATTTAATCTTTTGTAGTTAATGTTTAAGAATAAAATGGCACCTTATTCGTGTGTATTCTCGGATTAACTTCACCAACATTTCATTAAAGGCCGTTATCGGGTCGCGGCAGTAAATAACTTTGTAAAACTTTAGTAACATTCATGATCTCTGTTTAATCTGTGAGGAGAGGCGCACTTGTTTTTGTCTAGGGTTTGGGTCCACTGTTGTAACCGTTGTATTTGGTTTACACCTCTTGGTGTCTTTATCCATTTCCTGAAGGGTTAACAGTCGTTAATCGCTGTTTACAAATTTTTATTTTTTAACTTTTAGGGGATTCCTTCCAGTCGTGACCAACTTTCTTCGAAGAGTTCCAGTGATTGGAAACATACTTAACATGCCTGGAATTAGTTCAGTAAGTTAGAGAAGATGAAGTGGTTATCGTGTGCATAAGATATAAGCGGTCAAAATCAAACAGAATGACATCACTTCAATTATAATCTGTTCTGAATGGTAGGCTGGTAGGATATTTCAGTGATTTGTGAGGCAATTAAACTTGAATAGTCACCCAGTCTACTGGGAAATTTACAGAAGAAAAGACGTAAAATTCGGCTTTCAACTTTTAACGCTCGAATTTTTATTCTTTTGTTCTTCGTTCTCTATTTGTTTTTACTTTGTTCGTTCGTTCTTTTTTCTCATAATGTCCGATTAATCGGACTCGTTATATGGTCTTTTTTATTGGGCCTGTATAAGATGTAGGGATGTGAACTTACTCTTTAACTTCTTCCTGCCCAGACGATTTTGCTCGACAAAAGAAGAGATGTGGCAGTGAAGGGATTAAAGGGGTCAATCCAGGTTTGCACCTAAACAATGTAAATAAAAACATCCATCATTGTAACTTTTTATCTGGACGCAAAGTAATATCACCATATCAATGACTAAGAACAAACTTGTAACGGTACGGCTTCGAGTTTAGTTTGAAATTAATTTCAACAAGTGTCTCTTTCGAAGAGGCCAAAATTCCCCGAGTCCACCAGGGCAAGCTTAATACCAATTCTTTGGAAATCCAGGAACGGAATCATACAATTACTAAATTCAACAGGAAACCATGAGGTCACCTATGAATTATATATATATACATATATTTATATATATAATTATATATATATATATATATATATATATATATATATATATGTATATATATAGGTATATATATATATATATATATATATATATATATATATATGAACTATATATGTATATAATTCATATGTAAGTGATATTCGTCAGTAACGAAAGTCACTCGCCAAAGAAGTTGCACAACCACAGCAATTAGAGATGTTTAGTGCTCTCAGAAGTTTGCGCTGAATTATCTTTTTCGCGAGTTAATCATCTTTATACCGAACTATGTTACCTTGAACTTGCATTGTTGTCTGCCATAAAAAATTGAGAAATTTTCCTTGTGTATTATTGGTACACATTGGTGCACTGGTAATATTGGGAAATTTTTCGATGTGTTTTATTGGTACACATTGGTACAATTGAGAAATTTTTTCCATGTGTATTATTCGGTGACTGTATGGAAACGCATAAATTTATGGTTTAATTTAACGCGTATTTTCAAAATTTCACTTAGTTGTAAACTTTGATTACTAATTTTACAAGGCTCCATTTGATAACTTATGAAATTGATTGTTATGGGCCTATGTTAAACGGTACGTGCTAGTTTGGTGTATGCTGGTGTTAAGTACCCATGCTCCTAAAGCTCCTAAACACAGAAACGTTTTCTGGGCCCCTAATGGGAGTCGAACCCGTTAACTGATTGCCGGCGAGATGCTCTAGCTATTAAGCCACACGGACTCACACCAACACGTCAGATTAGGAAATGGGCAAAGACGAGACGTGAAGAACCCCTTCAGGGGTTTGTGTTGTTTGAAGCTTTGTATGGTGGTATAAGATTTTATTTAGAATTATTAAATTTTGCTGGTGTTAATGTAGTTAGTTTTGAGCTTTAGGCCCGTACACTCGGGTCATCTTCAGAGAGTGGTGAACTGAAAGTTCACGTCAACATAGTTGCAAACGGTAACCGTCTTGAGTAATCTAGCGTGCGTAGGCGTCTAGTTTAAAATTAAACGACATAAATGAATTAAAGATTAAAGTTCTAATTAAAGATGGATTAGGATGAACGGAAAAGAGTTGACCAAGTGTCATTCGTCGTCGATTGTCGTTCGATTTTGTGGGACGCAGTAGCAATATACCGGATGCAGACGGTGGCTACAAATTCTTCACTGCCCGAGTGTACGGGCCGAAAGCCCTTCAAGGGTTCTTCACTATAAGAAAAACAACTTCCTGTTAACTTGATTCAAAGAAATAATGAACAACGAAAGCTTGACTAAAACAGATGCTAGACAATAAAAGTTGCACCACCATATACTTGAAGGCTTGATTTTTAGCTTTTTGTTTTGTAGACAAATTTTTCCCGTCTAAGATGCTCGTCCAATCAAATACAAGTAACACTGCTCTCAAAATTTAGGCAAAAGAGTTAGGGAACTGCCGAAATTTTGAAATAGCAAATCTAACGTCTCGAACGAAGGACCTTCGTTGGTTTGAAACGTTTCTGATCAGACGAAGACCCTTCTTCGGAGTGAAACGCTTTTCAACTGACGAAGGACCTTTGGTGGAGTGAAACGTTCTTCATCTGACGAAAGACTTTCGGTGGAGTGAAATGTTTTTAGTCTGACGAAGGACATTCGTTGGAGTGAAACGTTTTCATCTGACGAAGGGCCTTTGTTGGAGTGAAAAGTTTTTCATCTGACGAAGAACCTTTGTTGGAGTGAAACGTTTTTCATTTCAGTAATTAGTTTGAATCCAGGTTGTGTAGAATTAATGATTATGTGTTCATCCGGATCATTGTGATCATCCGTCGTGCAACCGAGATTGCTAAGATAAACTAACAGTTGTAGTTCAACCACAGATGCAAACAGAAATACAAACAGAGATAATTCCGCCAAGTCTTATGATAAGATCGCCCTTAAAGATAGCTGAAGGAATCAATGGTGAGACAAACTAGTAAAAAGTTAATGTGAGGATCAGTGACTGCCTTAAACGAAAGAATTGTTACCAGAAACTCAACGAAAGTATCAAGAAAACATTTGAAAAGAACATCCCCAAAAAACTTGTGGACATTTTAGAAACCATAGCCCAGAAGAGAAATATGAAAAGGAAAGAGGAAACAGAAAAACAAATGAGAGAGAGAAACTGCAGAAACTAGAGTAGAAAACAACCAAACAAAACCAGCCGAAAATTGGGTTGTCAATATTTCAGAGCAAATTTTAGATGAAAGTGAGAGAAGCGTACTGTCGTATGGAATGAAGCACTCTGTAGCACCAAAAAATATTCCAACAGCTAGTATCCTTCCCAGTGTAGAGAGAGCTATTTGCCAACGCAATGATATCACAATAGCTCCGTATTACACTCCAGCCCAAAACCGATAAGTAATTTGTGGACAAGTGAACAAAATGCTCTAGCAAGACTGAAAGACGATAACGCGATTGTTATTACACCGGCTGATAAGGGTCACCGTCATAATGAATAAATCAGAATATCGTCTAAAGGTGGATAACTTAGTAAATGACGAACATATGTATAAGAAATTGGATCGAGATCCATCGCAACAACTACTACGACAACTAAACAAACAGCTAACCTAATTACCACAGAAGAAGAAAAAATACATAAAAGGGACATCCGGAACTCTGGCACAAATCCTACGACCATACAACATCCACGTGGGACACAAACCTGCAATTACTTTACGTAGTGTTTTAACGAAAGTAAAAGACCCGACACCATCTGAATGCAGAAAAGGAGCCATCTACAGGATAAGATGTGCAGAATGTCCAATCACCTACATTGGAGAAACCGACCAAAATTTGAACACCAGAATAAAGGAGCACAAACACTGCACCAACCTTGTACCCAGGGTCTTATCTCCTCCCACTACTCTCACGCTGCGAAAAGACCCTGGTTTCGGCTGGTCACGTCGATGAATAACAATTTTATTCCCCAGTAGGGGAGGGTGATTCTTCTTTTTTCAGAAAGTTTGCATGCGTACCACATATTCCTTGGGCTAACCGAAGGATGCTTAAGCTCGACTTACGATAGATATTCGTTGAATGTTTAGTGTCCACGGTTGATCCACACAGACGACACATACTAGAGCAACCGCTTTTCAAAGACCTGTACTCTTTTTTGGAGTTTCGTTCTCGTTAGACTCACGATCCATATTCTCTTAGAATCTGCACGACCTCTCCCAGAACATGTGGTTTTTTGAGCTCCCAGATTTTGGGAGCCACGTGACCAACCGAAACCAGGGTCTTTTCGCAGCGTGAGAGTAGCGAGAGCGGAGATAAGACGCTGGGTACGAGGTTGACGCTGCACAGCCTTAGTTGACAGAACTAACATTGTTGTTCATCACATGGAAACCAAACACAAGATAGATTGGGGAGGCACAACTTGTTCAGACTTTACACCGAACTATTTTGAGCAATCCTTTCTCGAAAGCTGGTACACGAATCTCGACAAATATTCCTTCAGTGTTTGCCGCGAATTACCCAGAACATATTTGAGACTTCTTAAGAAACAGAATTATTCGCACCACCAATATCCGCACAGGCAAACAAGTTTACGCATCGCTGACGCAACCTGAAAGATTTTTCTCCAACCGTCATCATTCAAGTCTCTGAATATGGTTTCCGTATAGGAAGGCGAAACGTCAGACAAAATTATGAATTTTTTGAACGATGATCCGGATTAACACATAATCATTAACGTTTTTCATCTGACGAAGGGCCTTCGTTTGAGTGAAACGTTTTTCATCTGACGAAGGACCTTCGTTGGAGTAAAACGTTTCATTTGACGAACGGGCTTTACTCGACTCGTCAGTTTTTCTATTTTATTGTTTCTGGAAGATTGTGCCTGAATGAATAAAGTGTTGCTCAGAGTTTTCGGAGCTCTTGGCTTACCACGGTTTGATCAGCGAGATAAGTCTAAGAACAAAAAAAGAGTTTATTTCGTAATTCTTGAGCCGTGATGCAATGGAAAGTTTCCTTCTTATGATGAGTCACCGGTTTGAAGTCTTTGCTGAGAAGTTCATGATGATGGTTTCCAATGAACCTCTTGAGATTCATCAGACAGTGATACGGCGACTTAGTCGGTAGAAAACAAATGTAACATACAGAAGTTGTTAGTGAAACTCTTTGGTTGAATTTTTCGAACATAGCCGCAATGACATCAATTGTAAACCAAGAATTGTTTAATACGAATTAAAAGGATTGTAAAACGTTTCTGCTAGCTACAATAATTTATGGAACCGATCTTTTGGACTCGACGTCCATCCTCGGGGTAGAATACCAATGGAAATAGACAAACTTATATTAAACTGTTTAGTTTAATTATTTAAATATTAAAATGACTAAAACAATAACTTTTTTACGATCGTACATGTCAAATTTAACCAGATGTGACGAATACATACAAATAGACAAGGATAAGATCAGTGAAAATCAGTGTTTTACAAGAGGTAAACACTTACCAAACCTCTGTCACAATTCCAATTAGCAATTGAAGAATCAGTTTTGGAAATGTACGAAGATTCCAACCATCTCCCCTTTGCTTATCTCTTCTTAGTAATGGAAGGTTTTACCCCATAGCCAGTTTTGGATTTGACTTATTGTTCACTTCATTTTCCTTTTATTATTTTATTTGTTGTGTTACAAAGTTTTTATTTTATTTTCGTATTGTTTTCTTCAGAAATACCTTCGGCAAGAGAGAGTTAGAAATTACATGAAGCTAAAATGTGTCTGCAGTTTTGAAATTTGCGGCTTTGCGAAAGGGGAAATGGGGCCATTGCCCACTAATACTTATTTCTGCCCCCTAATCCCCCAATTTTTTTAAGGAAAGAACTTACGCGTTGTAGATACAATAGTTAACTTGTTCGTTAGTAAGTACGTTGTCACAGTAGGATCACAGACTTTAGGTTAAATCAGATATTGCTCCTCTTTTAGTATGAACTGCCTATCTTAGGGTTTCAAATAGCCAACCATAGAGCCGTTCACTCCATCGTTGTTCGTGGCTAATTGAAGTGGAGGAAATATTTAAATACTTCCCACGAGACACCGATTATTGTACGTGGTAATATTTTTGCATGGAAAAGATTCCCCCACCCGAGAACATTAGTCTGACACTCAATTCTCCCCTCCCAAACTGTCAGGCCTGGTACCGCCTCTGCAGAGAAAATACACAACGTTGTCGAATGATGTGCTAAAAGGATTTAAAGAGTTACTGTGGTGGAAGAATTTTTTGTCCCGGTTTTGATCTTGTTGAAAAATATATTTAAAATGAGAAGACATGGCGTTCTTATCTCACCACGGTCAAGAGATATATCCATGTTTTTAAAATATTGTCACATTTCGTTAACGGGTAATACCCATAATTGCTCAATAAAGAAACTTCGGTGATGGTGATCGTAGATTATTATTTAAGCCATTTAATCGAGAACTTCTCCAAACTGAGATTAGTACCAGATTTAAGATTATAACACTAATCCTAACTCAAACCCTAATCTTAACCTTAACCCTAAACGGCAATTCATAAACCCTAATCCTTAGCCATGATACTTACCCTAATTCTGAAAGTGCCTTTGGTAACAGTGAAAACTAGGTCTTTTATAGAAATTTTTCTTTGGGGTTGACTTTTCTTACAACTATTATTATTATCGAATATTTTAACAGGATAGATGTATTTCAGTAATAAATTACTATTATTAACATGTGTTCTGCGTAAATTAAATTAAGAAAACTTTAAAATTGTACTTTCATTTCAAATACACTATGTAACATAAAAATAGTCCAAAATAACATAGAATATACAAATTGTGTCAAATTAGTTAAAAGTTTTTAAAATAACTATCGACAACTTGAACAAAAATGTGCCTTATTACATGAAATTTTGGCGACACTTTAATTTATCGATTTTAAAAAATCCTTATTTAGCAGCACTTTAATTTAGCGATTTTTCGTAAATTTTGGAACATAAGTCACTTAATTTACGCGATTTTACGAACTGAAACTTTGGCGAATTAAGGTATTCAAAACTTTTACGACGACAATAGAACATTTATGTGAT
>JBAHVQ010000457.1:0-25538 GCA_036872915.1 Nanipora kamurai | reverse complement strand
GAAACGCATAGGTTCCTGATTTCCGAGAGGCCAAATGTACAGATAAATTGAGTAGGAATATGTACGATATATCAAAACTTTTTAAATACATTTGATAATTTATAATTTCTTTTGAAAAAACCATATTCTAGTTTTCGTGGAGTTACCACGTGACGTGGTGTTCTATCTAAAGTGTTTACATTGTCAGTATTTCTTTGATCAAATTATAGTTTGACCAGTATAAACACCTTGCAATTTTGACTTTCATTTTAAATGTTTATGAAAGTCAATCAATGGAGAATCTATAACGAGAGTCTAACGATTCTCCCAGGTTCAAACCATTTACTTGAATACATATTGGCGTTCCGAACAACTTTGTCGACTAAATCTGCTATCAATGAGCAAATCAGCTGACATTCATTTGGCGCTGCTGAATAGAGTTTTCGTGTGACGATGGTTATGATTGTTAAATCTTGAAATTTATGTTGTAATGAGATAGGTTGAGGAACCGAGGCACTGTCTCATGGACGGGTGGGTGGCCCTATAGGCATGTAAATAGCCATATATACACGTAGACAGACATACAGACTGACTGACAGACAGACAGACCGACAGATAGATGAATAGATAGACTGTCGGGTAGGCGGATGGATAGGCTGGTAGACAGGTGGATGGACAGGCCGGATGCATAGGCAGGACCGCTGTACAGGCAGGAAGGCAGGTAGGCAGACAAGCGGATAGGCAGCCCAGTACACTACAGGCAGATCAGCAAAAAGGTCGACTCTAGTTGAGTGTGTTTGACTTATATTACATATTACTAACTTACATAAACTTTCTATGAAAATATAAAAAAAATTAATAACAGTCAAAATTTCTCCTTGATTTTCTGTCATAATGATCTTTAGATCACTTGACGTCAAGAACCAACTTGAATTTGGAGAACACCTCGAACGGAAGTGCTGTTCAGGCCGTGGAGATAGTTGCTGAAGAAAAGCAGGGTATATCTGCTGGGAAAAAGACTACCGACACTGTGAACGACACAACAGAAACGCGACAAAATGATGATCGAAATGATGATGAACGCACTGGTGCTTTACAAACTCAGAATGACAACGAAAAGATGCAACCAGGCAGGCAAAATGACACACTACCACCGCAGAGTGTTTTACAATCCAATGAAAATGATCGGGTATCCAGTCAAAATCGCTCAGATAACAACAAGAATGGCAAACCAAATAAAGAAAACGTGGAAGAGAACATCACAGATAACAGTAAAAATGTTGGGCAGCAACTTGCTGGGGGAAATGTTGTCGTAGCCACGTTTGTTGGTGCCGAACAACGGCAGGATCCTGTAACTAACGTATCAGAAACAAATCCTCAATCTTGCTTAGCACAAGCTGGGCAAACAAAGTGCAAACCGAGCACTGAGCAAATTGATGTGAGAAAGACTGATGAATCTTCGTCACACAAACAGGATGCCAACGACAATTTACAAACCGTTGGTAGTCTATCTGAACAAAAATCGAGCGAGAGTAAAGACGAATTTAGTAACTCAGATGAACGAGAAAGGAGAGACGAAAAAACTGAGCCTGGTAGTCACACGCTTGCGAACCAAAGACAGGCAAACAAAATGGAAGACCAAAATAGCTCGGTCACTGGCCAACATGCTGCTGATGCATCTGGTAATCAATCTTTAAAAAATCTTCCTCGCAGAAAATGCAGTGGAGATCCTTTACAGACCTCAGGAAATACGAACGTCCAAAATAATGATCCAAATGATCAAACTGTCAATGAGGTACTGTGCCATTTGCAGTCAGTGGGGTATTCAGAGTGGGTATGCAGCTAATTTAGAGAAAATTCGTCCAGTAGGAATAAATAAATAAATCCTAATGAATAAATCCTTTAGGAAAAAAGTTTGCCCAGGAGTACCTGATCTGGAGGTCAGGGTTAGTTCATGCTTTTCCTGGTTGCGATCGATCACTTCAGACATTTTTGCCGCACCTGCAGCGCTTTCTCTCTAGATCCGCTGTTGTGCAGACTGCAATGAATTCTGATGCCCTGTTGTACTGCACTTTACTGCCTTGTACCAGTGAGTTCGCTGTATGGTGTTACTGAAACGTTGACATCCCGTTACTGGCCATGCAAGAGGAAAACCAAAGTGGCTGCCCATGGAGAGGAGTTTTGACGTTAATTTCATTCCCATTTGCGGTTTTGTACAACCGTTCCAGTCCTTTTCTCGACCTTTTCCTTCAGTTTTTGTTTGGTTTAGTTATGTAAAGAGTTTTACAGTGTGGACTATTGACCTCTTTAGCTTCGCATGTCAATTGCCCATTTCAGACCGCGTAATGTTTTGATTCGTTATTATTCTAATGATTACGTTTTGATGCGTATCAGAATATCATAAAATTTCGAAGAAACAGTGCTCCTGAGTAACATCACGTGATCTGCAGTGGGTAAACAAACGTCGAAGGTAAACAGGTCCATTAAGTGTGGTGGATTGTCTAAAGATGGTAAATCTATGGTAAAACTAGATAGTTTGCCGAGAAGTTCCCAAAAATTATTTTTACCCAGTGACCAATATTGGTGGTGGCCGATTTAACAACGGACCAAACAGTAATTCCGATCGAAATTTATTGGTTCAGTAAACTGGATTTTTGGTAATCGAGTCATGCCACTTCATATATATTTAAGATGATATTTGTTACCCAGAAAGTTAGCGAAAAAACTCAGTTACCTTAAAAAAGTACGTGGACTTATTTTAGTTTGTCGACAAGTGGAAAAATAAACAGTATTTGCGTTTGGTAAAATTTGTGGCAACGTGAAACACAGAGAAACACTGTCGGTATATTGAAGGTCACAGAGAACGTTATGAAATTCGTATTACATAATTTAAATTTTCTGATCTATTACTTTTATAATTTTAAACGAGTGACAGATAAAAAGGAGACCAAAGTATAATACCGAAATTCAAAACTGGAAATCGTACAAGTAGCCGGTCTAGACCGGCTGAAAATATAATATCCGAAGATACCTCAAGCCTTGACGTTTATTAGGATGTGAATTAAAACATGGGTTAGCTGATTCTCCGCATTTCAAGCGACTCCCTTAGCTGGTAGGGAATTACTGTAGTCATAACCTTATCTTTGCCGAGTGAATCTCTGTGCTAAATGTGAGAGCAGTGACTACTCCTAAGTTATCGGGAACGATAGTTAGAGGAGGTGGTCACTGTCATCTACCTATTTAACCATTTGAACAAGGAACGTGGTTGTAACTGTTGAACTGCTCTAACGGATAATACTGGACGGAAATAAAATTATCTTTAGGTATAAATAAAACATATAATTGGTCTAGTTAAGTCACATTGTTAAGTCACTTATCGAATTAATGACTAATTAATGACAGTAGCAATCAATCAAAACGCAGCATTCAAGTCACATGTACCTTTGTAAATCTCAATGAAGGTCCACGTTTGGACATATTAAGTGATCTTTAACAAAAGTTAAGACAACTAATTAGTCTTATTAGCATTTTTATCAGTAGTTAAGAATAGTAATAAGCTTCATTCTATTCATAAGTAAGACAGAATATTCATGTCAGGTCTTTATGGCGATTTACAGTGGCTGGCTTTCAGAGATACGAAAATTATATAAAATAAACAAGGATGTTGACAGTTGGACAAATGAAAAGGTAAAATGAGACACTGAAATAGAAAATTGCTGAGTGTGACGCACATTATGGATTGTAACTCGTGGTGGTAAACTTCGATGCGAGTGCTTTAGCCTTTACCTCTGTGAAGGGAGTTCGATTCCTGCTGCACGTAGTTGTCCTATTAACTTGTTTACATTTGGTACATGTGAGAATAGTGGTGTCTAATTAGACCCCAACGCATTTTTTCTCGACTAATTTCGGCCTCATCTGCTGGTGACACTGGACGTGAGGGATGGGCCATATGTGGACCTCTAGAGAGAACAGTTTTATTTATGGCTGATAGGCTATCCAATGTGGTTGCACTCGAATACTTTGCGGCGCTTAGAAATGTTATGGTCGCATAAAAATTAAAAATTATGAAAAACTCATAATGACAGATATGTTGAATATCGTTAATGAATTGTCTGAAAGGGTAACCAGTATTGTTTTGTGTTTTAATTTAATTTCATGCATATATCATTGCAGGATGGATTCTTTTATATCAAAGAACCATTAAAGCAGGAAAATGAAAGTACCAGAAAAGGCAAAGGGAAAAATAACCCAGCGAAAAAGACACAGGAAACTAAGAAGTAAGAATTATAATTAATTTCTAATCAAAGGCAGGTCAAAATATAAGTAATATAAGAGATAAGAAACCCACACCAATAAAGAGCTGCAAGGAAATCTAGAATGGGAGTTGAAAAACAGCGCAGTTGTACATATTGTTATTTTGCTTGTACCATCCTCAAAGTCAGATTAAAAGAAAAAGCAGAAGTATCCGGTTTTAATCAACATGTACACTACTGAGCCACAGTTAGGCGGTGTTTGCATGGAAGCGAGCTAGCCTTCTTGGTAGGGCTAATCCTTGTGAGAGGCTGGATTTCACCTCAATTTTGCATTGACATGTTTTAGCCCTTTAAGGGGAGCTGGCCTTACAAAGTCTCAGATGGGTATGTGTTCACTGAATTTTCCAGCCTTCATAGGAGGGCCAGTTCACTTGAGTGTGTTTACATGGAAAATTTCCAGCCCTCCCAGGCGAGATCTTGGGTAGTCAACCCAGGGTTCGGAATTAACGGGCGTCCAGTCGTCAGAGACGACCAGAATTTGACCTTGACGACCAAATCGCAGAACATGGTCGCCCATTAGTAAACCAGAACTCAACCTGCCAGCTTCGTAAAGATATGAACAGTTTTTAGGACCCAAAATTATAATTTTTCCAAGACTTCTGCTTGAGAAAATGTTACAGTGTAATTATCAGTCCATTTGTTTATGATTCGTACATGAACGTTTGTATTCTCCGCCATCTTGTTTTGCATTTTACCGCTGTGCAATAACATCCAGACTCTAAGAAAATTCCCTGATGTACATCATTACAGTGTAATTTTACATCAGTGGACAAGGGAGTACACAGTGACACTACCATCGTCAACTTCATTTTATTCAGTTCTTGAATTAAATCCTACTCTATAACTTTATTGAATGTATTAGTAATGCAGCCACAAGCATTTTCTGTCTATACCAAGTTGTGCCTTTGAGTTTACCTTTTATTGTTTGGCGACCAGATTTCGCCTTGGACGCCTAGATGTGAATAAATGGCTGTCCAATGGGCAACCTACTTCAAAAGTTAATTTCGAACCCTGCAACCGAAAGAACTCGCTTGGGAGGGCTGGCCCTCCTCTCACGTAAGTAAAGACGAAGGTTACATAGAATTTGTTAAAGTGGCGAGATCTCGGCAAGGAGGGCTGGCTGGCTTCCTTATAAACACCAGCTTCGGCGCGTTTCCAAAACTTTTACATGATTTGCGACCCGCATGAAACATGAACGCATAAGCGTAATATATCATTTTTACAGATCAGACCAAAAATGGCTACACGGATTTACTAGTTTATAAAATATTTGTTACTTTCGAGACTCACATCAGAAATCCAGATCATAAATATTTTTAAATTTTCTTATTCGACAAGTTCTTATGCACTATTCATGAAAATTACTGTAAGTTTGTATTTTAACATTATTATTAAATTCAAACGTATTACAACAGCTATTTTTTTCCGTTATGGACTTTCAGATGTAGCATGCAGTGTTTTAAAATAAAACCAATCATATTTTCATAAAATTTGTCAATAAAATACACTGAGTGTCGCATATACGAGAAATAACTCAATGGCGATATTAAATCTTTGCTCGTTTTGATAAATTTAATAAAAATATACATAAGTAATATATGAACAACGAGTTTGAATATTTCGTCAGGGCATCCAACTACGAGAAAACATGACAAAATAACATGAAGCCGAAGGCCGAGTGTTTTTATCTGTTTTCGGGGCTTTGGATTCTTCTAATGAAATACGAGGAAGGAGTTGCTCATATGCCGTCTCAACTGAACATGATTTTAATCTGATATTTAACGGCTTCATTAGAAAACTAAACTATCATGGGACAGTGATTGTTGAGGTGTTGAAAACCTATTCATGTTTGTCATCGAGGATGTATGGCGAAAGTCGTACTTGATTTTTCGTCTGTTGTCATGTTTTAAATGACTGTCAAATGTAATTTCTTACTGATAATGGGCCGGCTACATACTTCAGCGGGTTCGAGACTCGTCCAGATCAAGAATTTGAAAGTACCGACCAGTAGGCAAGCGACCAATGCGTTGTTTGTCTTTGACAGCATTGCTTGGAATGAGGTTTGAAAGGGAAAGCAGTTAACCAAAGTTTAAGCCCCAAGCGCCAATATGCCGTTTTGTGCTGTTGCATATATCTGCAATATCTATCTGAAAGCCAAAACTATGGGCTTGTGAGCTATTAACTGCATCGTTAATTAAGATAATAGATGAAAGCCTTTTTATCTTGTATGAAAACGCTTCGCAAATTTGGGTTGTTTCACCGGAGAATGGAACCACAATTACGTGATCAAAATAAATTTCAAATAATGTAAAACTACATTTTCCTTACTGATGCATCATACACACTGGTATGCCTTGGGCACCGTTTTTGTAATCATCATGAGAAAAATCTGTAAGAATAACACACTCTAATGTTTTTCATATTTATTCCTCTACTCAAAAAATTTTCGTACCTCGTTTAAAGTTTTAAAGTTCTCTCGGATTTTAGTTGTTCGGTATAACTGTAGTTTTTTTTTAGTAGTACCATTTTAAGTAATACCACGATCAGTTCCTCAATTACTTTGATCTCCCAGGATATGGAAACAAACGAATTTTCAGTCTTAGGAAATTTTTGCTGATCAAACTGTGGAACGCCGCGGGACTCGAACCCGCAACCTTCTGAACGCTAGCCAGACGTTCTAACGAACGTAATTCGTAATTCGAAACGAATTTTCATCGTTGACCATGCAAGTGGGAAATTTCACCTTTGTCAATCAACTTTTCCTCAAAGTAAATTTATTTGTGGATTGTGGAAACACTACAAATTCTTCGTTTGCGTCGAAAGCAAAGCATGATTTAAGCCGATAGTAGTAGGTAAACCAAACGCAAGATATGAACAGAAGCAATATACGTAGAAGACATTTGAATATTCACAGCCATGTTTTATGTGGTGGTGAGACGAAAAATGTTGAAAAGGTTCATTGAAAGCACATGGGGAAATTTAAGACATGACATGAAATGTATGAAAACACCCATGTAATATAATTGTGATTAGTTTTATATCTATATGCAAATACTTTTCTTAGAAATATTTTCAACTACTTACCAGAATCTAGCCTGTTACCGTCCTATAGACAGACGCGCTAACCAATGAGCTACACGAGAGATACATCTCTGCACTGATTCGTGATGTTGTGACAAATCTACTGCCTGTTTGCGAGTCTCGACATGTAAAATTTTTTTTAGGTCCTACACGGGGATCGAACGGTCTGGTGAACGTTTTCACCATTATGTGGCTATAGACCGTCTGACCATTAAGGTAGTTGAACACAGTTTTGCCTATTTTTCGCATCTGTTGCTTCCCTTTGACATAACTCAGGAATCGTAATAGCATGCATTTTTAATTTGACAAAGTATAAAAGCGATAATTAGAGTTTAAAGTGACGAAATAATATTAAGGATTTTCACTGTATCCTTGGCAACAACAATGATTGAAGACGACCTCGAAAATCCAGTTTTGTTAAGTTGGCGGAAAATATACACATTAAAATGTTTAGAAATTCCGCAGAAATTTTTGTTGACTTTGCAAGTTTAAGACAGGAGTTGTTCTGCTTAATTTCCACTAGGTGAAATTTCCCGCGTAATTTTACTACTTTTGTCTTTTGTACCATTGGATATGTAGATTCCAAGTGTTCCCAACGGACAACGAGAAACAAAAGAAATGCACTACGCACGGAAAGTTTCGCTTTGTCGAAATTAGCCTATTAAAGAGGAGTTGAATTCAGGAATTCCGCTCTATTTTTTGTAGTACTCTTAACCGTTATTTTCATGTTAAGTTAAAAACTGTTAGTTAAAATGTTATCAGACTGATCTTGAAAGATAAGATTTTTTTATTGTAAGCGTTGTACACGTAGAACTCAAGAAGAAAATTAAAGAATTAGAAGCTCAAGAAGAAAATTAATAAACTGCATTTTCCACTTACTTAAATCTGAATTTTCAAGGTTGTTCGGAATTGGTGTTATAGCCATGAAAACAGGAAAATCCTTGATATTACTCAACCAGGGTAAACTAACCATTGTCGAATTTCTTCTCTGTCAGACGTGAATTCCCGGGCTGTAACCCTTCCAGATTTATGTCCAGGGGAAACACGATGCGAAAAACTAGCGAAACTGTCCAGCCACCTGAAGCGACGCGGATAGTGAACGAAGGTTGTCATTACGAACTTGTGCACAAAAAATGTAACCTTAGTAAGTCCCTGAAGCAGTACTAATTTCAATATCACCGGTAAACAGAAGTTTGATATTTTGTACTCGAACTTACATCTTTTTGAGTTGTGTATTCTCTTGTTATTACCTCAGGAGTAATAAACCAAAAAACACTGATAGAGAAGGAGTTCAAAGCACAGTTGAAGTAAAAAACGGAGTTACGATTGTTTTCCACGCGTTGTTGTCTCCTAACTTTAAGTGGAATGAGCAGGTGCCTGTGGCAATTAGAGGTGGAGGCGCATGTTTTTATGACTGGCAATACAATGCAGTGGAAATTAAACCAAAACCGTAAGTATTAGCCATCTTCCCTATTATTGCGATGGGAAAAAAAGGAATGTAGATGAACGTACATGTTCTATTTCTTTCAATATTTTTCTGTCTAGCTGTCAATCCGACTGTCCGTCCTTAAATACGTGCATTCATGCATCCATCCATCCTTCATTTACATACATACATACATGCATACACACATACACACATACACACATACACACATACACACATACACACATACACACATACACACATACACACATACACACATACATACATGCACACATGCACACATGCACACGTGCACACGTGCACACGTGCACGCATGCATACATACATCGATGCATACATAAATACATACATGCATGCATACATACATGCATGCATACATACATACATGCATACATGCATACATACATACATACATGCATGCATGCATGCATGCATGCGTGCATACATACATACATACATATATGCATACATACATACATGCATACATGCATGCATACATACGTGCACACATGCATACATACATGCATACATGCATACATGCGTACATACATACATGCATGCATGCATGCATACATACATACATGCGTACATACATACATACATGCATACATACATACATACATACATGCATGCATGCATGCATGCATGCATGCATGCATGCATACATACATACATACATACATACATACATGCTTGCTTGCTTGCATGCATGCATGCATACGTGCATACGTGCACACGTACATACATACCTACATAACTTAAACATATATACGCAGGAATATTGGTACATACGTACAAACCAATCACTTGCCTACGTATGCATCTACTAACCTACCTGCCTATATCAGATGTTCTCGCGACTGAAGGGGAAAAATATGTGAATGCGTGGTACTTGGAAAATTTGAAAAGGATTGGGAAATTTGACAAGTATGCTTAGTATGGGGATTTTGAACTGTAAAATGATACACATGTATTAAACCCAAGTCTTTCTTTCCTCAGCCTAAAAGAACCTAACCTAACTTTTATTTGAGGTATTTTAATCTATCTTATTACATTTGCCAATTTAAGAAGATAAAATCTCTTTAGACTGGGAAAAAAGCTAATAAGAGAGGGGAGACCAACTTTCGTATTAAATGCGAGCAAAACAATTAGAAAAAAAAGCTACAAATCTGGTGGATTTTACTATGTGAAATAACTTCAATTTGCACAGGCCTCCTGCCAAATAAGCTGACTTCAGGAGATAGACTATCCAAAAAAAAAAAAAAAGAAACCAAAAATTTGTGCGTGAGTGTAAAATGTGTTAATTACTGTGTATCCTGTTTGTATAATCTTTATGTTAACTTAATTACTCGGTGGAAATTAAAAATATGTAATAGTGACATAACTATGATAAAAGCAGAGTTTGACAAAAGAATAAAGTCAGATTTGCACTGAATCTCAAAGTGTGCGCGTCTCCATTCGATCGGCACGTAACAGATCTCATGAAACCACCTCGTGATAGTAATATTTAACTTACGTTAACAAAGCATTTGTGCGGCGTGAGTTAATTTGGCAAAAATTTCATCATAGTTTTCTTAAAACTATTGAGACTTGGTGAGTCTCTTATTTTTGTTGGTACTATTTAAGATACATGTAGTGAATTAATGTTGATCCAGTCCTAGGACTTGAAATATGGAATTATTCATTACACTTGCACCGATTATTTGCTACTTTGAGAGGTAATTTGATAAGACGTTTTTCAAGTTGGTAAATATATGTAGTTTGAAAAGCTAAGTGTTTTGAGACTTGCCCAGACTTGTATGGGAAGTTTCTATGTTATGGCAATGATGTCTGTGAGTAAGTCCGTATGTAACAATTCTCGCGTATTGTCGCATACTCACCGATATTAAATCGGTATATTCTCGGACGTTTATCGGGAGCACATGTTTGGAAAGTTTACCTTGAAACAAAGGTGAGTTTTAATCGATTTTTAACACGCTTTTTTTTATATGTTCAAGACAAATCAGGTACAATATTGAAGAAATACCTAAGGGAATTGCATGTGATGAATATGTTATCTTTTTGGATTGACTTCGACGCATAAGGTCGGGGATCCGTGAATTCTCTTGGCGGAACTGTGGATTATCTTCCCGCGACTGTTTATTCCCTTCCGGGAAATGTGGATTCCCTTCGGCGAAATGTGAATTCCCTTTGGGGAACCATGAATTCCTTTTTTGGAACTGTTAATTCCCTTTGGGAAACTATAAATTCCCACTTGGGAACTATAGATTTTTTGAGTGTTGTGCCTGGTTGTATCATGGTATATAATGTCTGTGAAAGAATTATTTCACTTTCGGGAGATGTTGAATTAAACCCAGGTCCTATACAGTCAAACAACTTGCCTACTCTGCCTACACATACTGAGCAGGTTGACCTGTTTACTCGTATATTACATAGCTATGGTTTGAGATCTCATGATGTTGGTGGAGGGGGTGATTGCTTTTTTAGGTCAATTATCGCATCAGTTATACGGTGACTCTAATCATCATCTCGAAATTAGAACTATAGGTATTCAATATTTGAGAGAAAATCCAGAACGATTTATAGAGAGTATTGAGACATCATGGTTGAGGTATTTATCAAACATGTCCCAAAAAGAAACTTGGGCTGATAATGTTATAGTTCGGGCAGCAGCTGATGCAGTTAATTGGCAAATTCACATTGTAGAATCAAATGGAAATTTTTCAGACATGACTTTAGTTGAAACAAAAAATGCAATAGAAGTTCCAAGGTCTTTGTTTATAGGGCACATAGGTGAGATGCATTATATCTCAACATCAGAAGTCTGCTCAGAACAGAATCCAATGTCTAATAATCAAATTAACATGCCAATCAGTACTTCTGCTCACCATAGGCAGAAAAGGCCCTGCAGTAATGCTACTAAAGTCAAACAACCAAAGAAAAGAAACACACAAAATAATGATACAATTTAAACAGTGAACAATACTAGTGGAGCAATCAATGGACCTGTAATAAGCAACAGCAAAAGTAGGAGTGTTTACATGAAATGGTATAAAGCAAAGCGAAGATCTGTTGAAGAGAATGAAAAACAGCGTGTGTACCAAAAGAAATATAGGGCATCAAATAAGTCACTTGAGCTCAATCAAAATAATAATGAATACAAGAGAAACTATCGTCCGAAAAGAAAATCGTTAGAGAATAAAATGAAACATAATGAATATATGAAAAAGTATCATGCAGCAAAGGATTGTGAAGAGAGTAAAGCTAAAAATAGAAGTTGTATGAAACAGTTTCGAGCTAAAATGTCTCTTGCATAGAAGGCAAAATGCAATGAATACAAGGGGACATACAGATCCAGAACTGCTGCATGTATGAAAAGTGACCAAGAACACACCCGCCTTTCTCACCGCTTGCAGTCTCTCTTGAACATAAGCTTGTGAAATTCGATGCAACGAACCCAATTCATCCGCCATCAACTCCTTGCACTATCCGATAAACTTGATTCACAACATTAAGCCTCTCAAGCTTTGTACTACACTGTGAACGCTACACGCTACACGTCACGCCAAGAACTAAGTGCTTTTGCAAGTCTCACGCACTGCACCAGGGCCTATTTTTTATCTTAGGTACGGATTCCTGTTATTTTGATGTTTGTTAGTCTTTTTTCACCACACTAAATCTTTAATGCTGTTTTTCTCGAAAAGTACTTCAGCAACCTTGGAAAGGTTGTAATTTTAGAACTATTTAGCGTAGCTTCATTAAACTGTCAGAGACTGTTTTTCAAATCGTTATCTCTGCAACGAATGTTTAAAAATCTTTGCTGTTTAATTCCTGGAGCAGAAATTGTCAAATTATTAAGCGAAAATTACGCGATAGTAGACGTCCCAAGTATTCCCTTTAAAAAACATACCAACAAAATTGCTCGGTAAGCTTTGTCATTAGTTGCACAGAGTGATCATCACATTATATATTCCATAAAAATTACATTAATTTAGGTCCCAGACTTTGGAGTTAATCAGTATCTTATTATATTTATTTATAAAAAAATATGTACAATATGATATATATTTTTGGAATCTCCTAAAACTGAGCTTTCACGGAATATCTAGTTTTCCACATTTTTGTAATTGTGGCAATTATTGGGAAATCTACCACGTTAAATTATTTGGAGAACGCCAGTTTGGCAAAAGTATAAACACTTCTGGATATGTTTCATCCCTATTTTGTCAATGGCACGAAACAGAGATTATGCAGATTTGGTACAACTATATCCGAGACTGAAAGATAAGCTTACTAGATACTTGGAATTGACGCCAGCCAGACTTCTGGCTGTTACGGAAGCTAGTAGTATGGTGAACCATGTATTGACTATTTGTTGATACAGACATAGCTGTACATGTACGTAACCAACAAAAATCTAAGGAAACCGACAAGGCTCTTTACTGCTTGGTATTGTAAACTAGTATTAATTTAGAATGCTTTGGAATAAGAGTTGAAGCGAATTCAGTTTGCATTCTGAATCTATTTTAAATTATGCATCAATGTCTATATGTATAATACACGCAGTATACACATAGACATTGAACAAACGTGGAAATAGAGATAGAGGTAAGCTCGTCTTTCAGTTAGGGATAGTTCGACCGTAATTAAAGCTCACAATTGTTAAAACTTCCCACTTGAGTGACCTCTTCCGTTGCTTTGTTTAAAAGCTTCTGTCGGTCTCTACGCAGTCTTCCTGCTTTTTTGTGTTCGGCATTACTTTGCTTTTGTTATCGTCGCTTGGCCAATTCTTCTTTTGGTTGTTATTCAATTTTTTTCTTATTTTCCCATTGCAATTAGAGTTGTTCACTCAAGTAGAAGACACTTCTTCCCTACTAAACGCTATCTATCGTAGTTTTCCCCCCTATTTTGTAACGGTTCGATTTCATTTGCTCTCGTCAGTTGATATTTGAACGCCTGCCCTTCATTAGTAACCTTGATACCAGTCCTCGGATACTTCAGTGAATCGGAATCCACGGATATATATTCTTATAGACCACTTGCACTCATATGCTAAAGAACCTATGTGGAGGACAGCTTCAAACTTCCGACTTTCAACAGATCGAATGATTTATGGAAATTCTTTTGTTTAAGGGTATTTTTCCGCCACCACGGGATTCAGTGCAAATGGTCTATAACGATAGCGACAAGCTGCGAAATTTTGCTCCTCTAGTCAGCTCGCGAGCAAGTGGAGTCCATGTACTTTTGCACCGCGCTTCGTACGGTGGGCTTGGGGATTAAATCGATACCCAGCCGCATTCAGGCTTTTGTAAAAGTCAGTAGGATAACATATTGATTACTGATCATGCGTTGGTGTGGACATTGTCTTGTATGTATATGTATATAGACAAATCCATGAATAAGAATTTAATGCGTTTTATGTTCTGCGTTGAGATGACACAACCTTGTCATCCTAGACGCAGAACATGTAATTAATTTACGAAAAAAGTAAGATTGTCCAGCATTGTCCGGTTTGCAAAGATTGTTACCAGGTCGGATACAAGCATGAAATTTGGTGTAGAGTTACCATTTGGTCTGGGGAAGCATTTTAGAAGGGTTGCCCAAAGGTCTGAGTTCAGGACGTGATACCTGCAGGGTGAGAGATTGGTGGATCATGAAACTTAATGTTTTGAATATAATGTATTCACCAACATACATCGAAAATTAAGTCCATGTTAATAAAACATCTTAACAGTCATGTTTTAAGAATTGAGGCTTTTATTCTTGACTCGTTTTACCGATTAATAGTATATTCATAAGGTAACGTTGTCGTTGAGAAAACGAAGTTAATATATACCTCAGCCCCCGATAAAATTCTTCAACTTCACCCGTTGTAAAATAATCAGAATTTACTTCTATTACCCTTGGTAAGCTTTATGAGAAGTTTGGAGCTATTATCCGGATCTAACGATTTTGCCACTTTCTGGACCTAACTTTATTTATTTATTAATTAATTAATTTATTTATATATTTGTTTATTTATGTATTTTGCTTTGCCTTATAATAATACAAGAATAAAGTATATGGGAAAAAAGGCGGTGACACCATAACAGTATATACCATTTAGAAGTATTTTGTCTGACATTACTGGATATTTCACTGCTTATCCATTTACACCTACATATGTTTTTGACATAACAATTACCATTGCTTGGTCGTGCTCCAGCCTTAACATGTACAATATCGAACTACAGAAGGATTGATTAAATTTGTTGTTTATTTTAGGACAGCTTTATCTGATGCAAGCACTTTCTTTTATGTGGAAACATAGTTAGAAGGCACTAGCGTTGCAACTTATTCTTGTTTTTAAATAAAGGTCCTTTGATAATAAACGTACCGTGCTGTGCGGCAAGATTACCATTCCCGTGCAAGAAGCTAAGAAAAAAATTCCATACAAGTATGTTCTGGTGATAAAGGGACAACTACATCATGAAGAGCTGATAGAATTCCCTCACGGTGAAGGAATTGTGAACCGTTGTCTTTCCGTTCCGAAAGAATACTTGAAAGCAAATGGTACGGAACTACTGTGTTTGTTTTTCGTGGGTCAAAAAGTCTTACACAGTGTTATCAAGGGACGTGCGTTCAAGTGCAAGTTTGCTTATTTTATCGTTAGTAGATAACGGATTATATTCAAAATCGCATCAAAAAATCTAAATTTGACCAGGTTTTCATTGTGCTCGCACCAGTGGTTTCTAGAAACCGAAAAGTGGATTTTCCGACAAATATTTTCCAGTCTAACACATTAACGTCCGAGGAAATTCTAAAGAAAACAGTCAAAAAATTTTGCTTAACGTTTTGCGCGAACGAAAAACCACTTTTCTGACTCAATTTTTGATGCAGATTTCAAATAATTTTGGTTTGAATGCGAAATTCGAACAGTTTCCATCGTACACCGGTAACGGGTATTTGTGGGATCGGACAAAGTAGAGTTAACAGTGGTGTACTCAGTAAAGGCATTTAAGCACAACCCGTACCCAGGACCGCTACCAGCATTTGTCAGAAGCCAAAGGAAAAATTAAAAATATTTCTGCCCTTCGAGTTAATTTCAGGTTTCAAAAATTGCGCTGAGATTGTGAGATGCGTCCTGTGATTTTACTGGCCCGCTTTGAAATTCAGTTAAGGTGGTCTTCCACACTCAAAGTTGAATATTTTCAGTTTTTGAAACTTCTTCAAAATATATCGACCATTTATTCCGACCTCATTTACTTGGTAACATCTACGCTCCTTATGTCAAATTGCTGTGCGAAAGTTAGACGTGAAGTTTGGATTTTTTAAAGGGTGGGGACCTCGAAAATGTAATTTATTTTTAAATTTGGGGATTGAACTCGGTAATGCATGTCTAGAATTTTGTCTTTTGGACGAAAAGAATAAATTTATACACTTTTTTACTATTTATGTTGAGCGACAGAATTTGGGAATTTTAAGAAATGCTTTTCGAGTAGAATTTGTTAGAACCACAAAACAAATGGTGTAGCCTGGCAATCATTTGCTTTTGATTGTCATTTATTCTCAACGGCATTATGATCATGGTTTTAGACGTTACATTTTGTGTATTTCTCATGGTTTCCACGGTCCTTGAAAATCCAGAAAAGTCCTTAAATTTGAAAAAAATTCCAGGCCTGGAAAGTCCTTGAAAATCAAGAGGTCCTTGAAAGTCCCGGAATTTTCTTCCAGTTGCACCTACAATAATTTAACCATGCTAAGATTGCTGATTTTGAACAAAGTGTATTGCTTGCTGGTGATAGTCTAAAGCTTTTGAGGCATAGTGATTTTTTTCTAAAACCAACTTACATTTTTTAGGTAGACATATATGTTATTGACCAAAAAGCAAAATATGAACCATTTTCAAAGGTGTTTTTTCAGGTCCAGGTCCTTGAATTTAGTGAAAAAACAGCTTGAAAGTCCTGGAAAAGTCCGTGAATTTCGTGTTCGCTGAAAGGTGGGAACCCTGACTTTTCGTGCTTCGAACTACTTTGTGTGATTTTATCTCGAAACAAGGTTGTTCTCCACATCTTCTAGTCTATATTGGTTGAACACTTGCGGCGTTTCTGGTCTCAGAGGATGGGATATTGGTCGTTTGCACGTGCGTTAAGGCGGTAATGTTAGTGGAACGTTAGAAAAGAAGAGTTTTTTAACTTCTGTGACGTCAACATAGGCGCCGTATCGTTGTCTTTTAAGTCAAATGGGATTGATTTCAAACCATCAATTTAACGAAACTGGATTTGTTTAAATCGAGCTTAGTTAAAAATTTTGAATCACCAAGGTTTGAGATGTTATTTCTCGGGGGAACAGTGCCCACTATTAACATCAAATTGAGTTTTAAACCAGAGCAAAAACAGAGATGTACTCAATGGCAATATTAGTGAAGGTTGAGAAATTTCAACAATCAACGGAGTACAATTTTTCCAAATCTTTATTTGAAACTTTTTGGGTATACTGATGTGGCCATCACCCTGCTTATTACTGCCGTGTTGCATTATGGGCATAGTTTGGAAAAACTCGACATAGTCCGTCCTATATTTTATCATACTAGTGAACTTACACTAACTCTAATTCTGGATCAAAACCACAAATCCAAACATACCTTAGGCGAGAGACATACCAACGCATCTCGACGATATGCCGGTCTAAATTTTTAAATAATTTTTTGGCCTAGCACTAGACTAAAATTAAATTCTCTCTCAGCTCCTAGATGTGACTTCCACCCGTATAAACACCAACCCCGATATTTTACGTTGTTTGACTTCTCGGTTCTTTCAAAAGTCGTGGGCAAATCAAAAATTATTCAGACTTTACATGATGTCCCTTAAACCAGCCACAACGTATATGCGCAACCTCATTTCATTGAAGCGACACCTTGACATAAAATTACGCCTTGGCGCCATTACAACGTCTCTTGCAAATGAGACACTTCAATCCCCCGGGATGTCACTCACGTTGAGGCAAAATTCGCGTCTTCATCATCCGTAGCATTTTCTGCTCTTACAAATTTGTAACACTTTCACCATTAAAATGCTTACTCCTTAACGTGACAATCAAAGTGCGCTTCTGGGAAGCTGTACACCGTATATAGCTCGTACATAGCACCGTACATAGCTCGTCATCTAATTTAAAATGAGATTTTCTCCAATGTTTATTTTATAGCAGATGGCTGAACTCTGAAAGCTCTAACAAATTCAATATTGGTTTAGTGATGCTCAAATCTTCAGAGATTCTTTTCTGTCAATTGAGGCTGGGGAAAGAAACTCATTATGGTGACTAAGATCACTGATAACTCTATAAGCATGAAACGATAAATTCACATTTAACCTGCACTGCTGAAGTCAACTGAAAAAGTTGACTCAAGCGGGATTTGAAGCGAGCGGGATTAGGTTAAATGTAAATTTATCGTTTCATATTACCCTGAGGATGATTCTGAAATAGAATTGAAACTCTATAAGCATTGTAGGTAGTTTTCTGGAAATTTTGTAATTTCTAAAAATTGTTTGCCTTATGATTGGAAACATCAGCTGACAATGTCAGTTTTCTGGAAATTTTGTAATTTCTAAAAATTGTTTGCCTTATGATTGGAAACATCAGCTGACAACTGACAATGATCGAGTTACAAGATTCGTTAGCGTTAAAACGAGGTTTGGTGTTTAAATTTCCATAGGAAAACAAGTTTTAAGGGAACGGAAAACCTTAGCTAGGGAATGGAGTATTCAATTTTCAGTTCTTTGAACTTCTATTCTGCGGGAAAAAGCTTTATATTCGCAGGAAGTTCATTTTAAGTCAATGTTCGAAACATCGCGGATTTATTTTTGGAGGTCTTGGCCAATTGTTAACGTTTGTAGTGTAGCACGGATGTCGCTGCCAGATTTGGGTGATTGGTGGACGTTCGTCAAGGTCGTTATCTCAGAAAAAGATTTCTGAGCCCTAGACGGGAATCGAACCCGCAACGTTCTGATGACCGGTGAGACGCTCTAACCATTGAGCTACCACAACTCAAATGGTAAGCTGGGGTGCTGGTTTATCATATGTACTGCCTAAGCGGAAATCACGATATGATAATAATGATTGAAATACTTAATGCTAAACACAAATTTGGTTCATGTGGGAACTTGGTAAATACCGCACTGTTCACATATCACAGAGTTCAGCATTAAGTATTCAAGCATTATTATGATATCGTGACTTCCGCTTAGGCAGTACATATAACCAACCTGCACCCTAGCTCATCATCTGAGTCGTGGTAGCGCAATAGTTAGAGCGTCCTACCGATCATCAGATAGTGGTGGGTTCAATTCCCCACTAAGGCTGAGAAATCGTTTTTCTGAGATAACGAGCTTGACGAACGTCTGCTAGTCGTCTGATATTTACCAAGCTCCCACGTGAACTAAATTTGTGTTCAGCATTAACTACTACCAGATTTATTAGCCATGTGAGGTCAATATACCAGCTCACCATCTGAGTCGTGGTAGCTCAATGGTTACAGTGTCTCACCGGTCATCAGAAGGTTACGGGTTCGATTCCCGTCTAGGGCTCAGAAATCGTTTTTCTGAGAGAACGAGCTTGACGAACGTCCACTAGTCGTCTGATAATTATTATTTTTATGTTGAAATTTCATAGTTTTGTCGTGAAAACTGATGCGTAAACTATATTCGAGCGACAACAAGTTGCTTTAGAATACTGTTCTTCTGAGGACTCTTGCTGACCCCAGCAGCACCGTCTTTTGAATAAATTCTAGCCGTACTTGTGAATTTAATGCTTTCAGATGTTTTTCCATGTTCTGTGTAACATGTTATTATTATCATTATTATCATTATCATTATTATTCTTATCATCATCATCATTATTATTAGTATTGTTATCATCATTATTATCCTTCGAATTATCCTAGCCGTTCCAATAAACAAGGGTTTTGTAGTAGTCCAGTTTTCTCCTTCATCTATCCAATTTCTAAAGTTCTGACTGAGTGTTCAAAGAGCTCCAATCACTATGGGGACTATGAACGCTTATATGCATTTCCAAATCTTCTCTACCTCATGTTTTAAATCTTGATATCTTTCTACCTTCTCGTCTTCTTTTTCCCCAACCACAGTATCGAAAGAACACGATACATGAATAATGCATTCCCTTTTGATCTTATTATGAACCAGAATATTAGGTTTGTTGTGTTCCAGTCGCTTATTAGTCTGAATGCTAAAGTCACACAGCACTTTAACCTCTTCATTTTCTACAACCTTATCAGGTACATGATCATACCATTTCTCCTGGTGCGGCCGCCCAAACCTCTTGTACAACTCCCAGTGTATAATCGGCACTACCTTATCATGCCTCCAAGATCTGTAGTGTTTCTGAGGAAGTTGTTTGCACCTGGCAACAACATGTCTGATTGTTTCTTCGTCTTCTCTACACAACCTACACAATAGCGAAACGTTCTATCAATCAATCTTATTCTTCACTGCATTTGTTCGTAGTGCTTTATCTTGGACTGCGATGATTGTTCCTTGAGTTTCTTTTTTCAAATTTCCACGTCTCAACCAATTCCAATTCTCTGCACTCATTATTGATTCCGTGGACCTTTCTGACTGTCCATGTAACACTTTCTCCTGGTATTTAACCTTTCGGTTTTCCAATATCTCTTCACAGCTTAGACCTTCTGTTAAGAATACTTCATCTCTGACCGTCATCAACAATCTCTAATTGCTCTCTCGTACATAATTAAATAAGTTGCCCTCCTCTATCTGTATACAGTCGTCTACACTAATAAGTCCTCTACCGCGTTTCTTCCTCCTTAAGTATAATTTGTCCACATCTGCTTGAGGGTATAATACCCGATAGATAGTAAATAACTTCCTCGTTTTCCTATCCATTTTCTTCAATTCTTCCACGGACAAGTCGATAATTCCGGCTCAATATCTTATCAAGAACACTGCTAGGGAATTAATTGCTCGAACCATATTATCACTATTCAATTTAGATTGTAATATCTTTCTTACTCGACGGTAGTACTCGTTTCTTATTTTTTTTTTTCTTTCATCTCCGTATGTTTAATGTCATCCGATTATTTATAGCCGTTACCTTCCTCCAGATTTCTTGTTACACTGTCATCAGGCATTGTCAATCCTTGGCAGTCCGACATCTTTCCTCTCTTCATAATCAATACTGCGCACTTGTTGATTCCAAATTGCGTTCCAATATCTTTACTAAAGATTCGTACGGTATTCACAAGTGTATCACTTTGCTTTTCATTTTTGCCACAAAGTTTCGGATCATCCATAAACAGGTGATTTGTCGTTCCCTTCTATTCCGCTAAATCGTACAAAGCTTTCACATCTCAAAGAATTAACGTCAAAGGGATCAAGGCCAAAATAAATAGGAGTGGCGATAGACTATCCCCATTGAAAGATTCCTCTTTTGATGTTTACTGTCCAAAATGATTTCCCTCTTGCAGTTAATTCTGTTCTCCAATGTTTCATGCTTTGTCACTAAAAAACCATATTTTCCGCCACACCAAACATGTCCATACAGTGTTGCAATCACGATTGAGGAATCATGTCATATAGTTTTGTTATAGTCTATCCAGGCCATTCATAATCCAAAAATGATATAGATGTAGGCTGAAGGAAATTTTCGAGCATCAGAGTGATATATTTTTGAGACCCAACCGGGACCAGTTGCGAAAATTGCAACTCCAGGGCCTCTGGCTGGGGAATCGAACCCACGACCTTGCGAATCTAGTGCAGTGCTCTGCCAACTGAGCTACGAAGGCCGTTACCGAGAACGTGGTCACGAATTCCGTGTATATATCGATGGGAATGCCGGTGAAGCGAAGGGTATATTCAAGGAATATTTGGCATTAACACTCAGTAACACGAAATGATATAGACTCAGGGTGAAGGAAATTTTCGAGTGTCAGAGTGATATATTTTTGAGACCCAACTGGGACCAGTTGCGAAAAATGCAACTCTAATATATCACTCTGACACTCAAAAATTTCCTTCACCCTACATCTATATCATTTCATGTTACTGAGTGTTAATGCCAAATATTCCCTGAACATTCCTAATCCAGTCCGACGTCTTTTACAGTTCTTAATTATCATCTTGTCGATCAATCATTGGTCTCTTGTTTCACGTGACCTCCTCTTACTTCCCTTCTGTTCATCAGGCAAGTTTCTTATCCTGTAGGTGGCAATACATTTTCTCAGCAAAGATCCCAGTTAACAGTTTCCGCATCATTGGCAGGCACGTTATAGGTCTATTATTGTTTACAAGCTTGCCTTGAATATATCTTTCAAAGTCAATGTTGTTCCTCCTAATAGCACCCAACTGGGAACAGCAGTGTTATCTAAACACCCTTGTAACTGTTCCGCTATTCTGACAACACAAGATGTGAAGTTTTTCAACCAAAAACCATGTAATGCATCTGGTCCTATCTAGACTTCCATTTAGGCATTTTCCTTAACTGTTATTTGATGTTATCTGGCGTGATGAAAATGTTTTCTTGTCTTTCTAAACCATTAACCTTGCTTTGGACACTCCCCAACCACTCTGCTGTCTCATTGTGGAGAACTGGTCTATCCCAAACTTCACTGCAGAATTGCATACTTTCTTCCGCGTCAGGTGATATATCGTTTCCTCTCTCTATCTCATCAATCATTTCAAATGAACGCTTTTGCTTCGACTGCAACAACCTGTTTTCCCTGTACCGTTCGCCTCGGGCCTCGTACCTTTTAATCTTTTCACCAATCGCTTTCACACTTTGCAAGGACGAATAATAACTGACAAAAAAGGCATTGTTGATGCTTTTTGTGTATTTTTAGCGAAGGAAAGTCACGGATTTTGGGCTTGTTTGTATCATTAGATTTGTTTCCAGATTGTGCAGGACAGCCTTTTACTGACTAGTCATTTATATTTTCTGAAGTTTCTAGTACGTTTATGTATGGTCAACTGAAACGTTTAAAGGCATCTAAAGCGACAGGTCTTGATGAAGTTCCTGCCAGATTGTTGAGGGACTGTGCCTTACATATATGTACCCCATTAACGCATATTATAAATTGATTTATAACCACTCGAATAATACCAAAAGAATGGAAGCATGCAAAGATTATCCCATTGTATAAAGATAGAGAACGTGATAAAATGGATAATTTCTATACTTCCCGTCGTATCAAAGATTCCAGAGAAGTCGGTGTATGTGCAATTCATTGATTACCTTGACACTTTAAATCTGTTGTTAATTTACCAATGCGATTTTCGTAAACGTTATTCAACACAAACTGCGATTATGTAGATAGTCAAAAGGTTTGAGAAAAAAAAAACTGCCTTAAGACGTCTTGTGCTTACGATATGGTTGACAGCTAAAGAATCTTGCTCAGCACTGTGTTTCCGGCGTTAATTTCTCAACAGATCATGCCATGATCTGTCCACATGTTGGTATGACAATTCTACGCCATAATGAGATTCGTGACATTACTGCTGATTGGCTGAGGGAGGTGTGTAACGAAACAGAGAAGGAACCGCAATTACAGTCTATTACCGGAGAAAGCATTTATCCGCAGTCAGCAAATCGGCAAGATGAAGCTAGACCATAAAGGCTAAAGGTTTCTGGTGTCGCCAACAAAGCGCATTTTTTGACATAAGAGTATTTCATCCCAATGCGCCTAGTTACCGCAACACCAGCGTTAGCTCCTTATACAGAAGTCAGGAAAACAAGAAAAAAACATGAATATGGTGATAGAATACGAGAAATAGAACATGGCACTATTACACCTTTGATTTTCTCCACAAGTGGTGGTCTTAGCAAAGAAACAACGGTTGCGTACAAGAGGATGGCAAAGCTGATAGCAATCAAGTGGAAATATGAATATGCCGCTACCTTAGCGTGGATGAGATGCCGCCTCTCCTTCGCTCTACCAAGATCAGCAATTGCATGTATGAGAGGTACAAGAAAATCCCTCAATCAAGTGAAAAATAAAAATTTAGAACTTGGTTTGTCAGAGAGCCAGCTATGCCGTCAATGATTTTATAGTCAACTTACTGATAACTTATATTTTAATCAAACAATTACGCCGAGGACTCTTAATTTTTAACCTTTGATTCGCTTATATCTATTTTTAGAAATTTTACACAATATTGTAAATTACTATCTTTAAGAAAGGACTTTAATAAAATTATTATTATTATGACAAGTCGCACACTACCCAACTAAGGACAGTGGAAGGGGTCTCAGCCTGCTACGGGCTCCTACCATCCCGCCAGGTAAGGCCGCAACAGACATTGCACATTTCAGGGAACTTGTGGGGAAAGGAAATTTTACCGTTAATATGGATTAAACACCCATTCCTCAATCACGACTAACATTCCTTTTGTTTTGATTTTATATATGTGCTTCTAACTGATTTTATATATGTCTTCTAATTGTTTCCCCTCTCATTTTTCAATTCTCCTGAGTTTCATCTTCAAAGTCGACTAAGGTCTTTGCGATACTTCGCACGTTAATCTCTTAGCCTTCTATCCCACCATGATTCCACCACCACTCTTCTCTCTTTTCTTCGAATTCTGAGTTTTCTTTGGACAATACGTCCTGCTGCCAACAAGAGTTCATTTGTCTCTGTTATATCTTTTGTAGGAATATGTTTTAGTATATGTTAACCTTCTCTACCTGTTCCTTTATTTGCCGTCTTTCTACACCCCTAAGGTTATCTGAGAGCACACTTTCATTCTCTAGCTCTTTAAAAATTTCAGCAACAAGTTGTATATTTTCCTCTTATTTGCCATCAACTTTCATCCTATCTAAAATAGCCTCCTCTGTATTCAAATCCTCAAGCTCTTTAACTTCACTAATTTCTATATTTCCCCCTAACTCTCTCTCCTGTATTGTGGCTCCTGCTTCGTGTCCTTCCACCTGTCTTTTTATTTCCTCAAGTTCAACTTTAGATAACCACCTATTAGTTCTTAAGGCTTTTGACTGGTATGCTAATCGTTGTTCTGTGATCTCAAAATCACCAATCTCCCTCCAAACTACCATCATCCTCTTTCTATATCCTCCAGGACCTATCCTGTATCCTATAGGCTACTTTAGAAGAAACATCTCATTACTAACTTATTTATTTCCTGTCCCCCAGTAACCCTGCGGACGAGAGATTTTCACAATCAGTTCCAATCTCATTCCCGTCGTTTTCGTTTACTGTAGTATTTAACATCATTATCATAAGAAATAAGAGTGGTTTACTACAGGATTTTCGTTCCCTCAGTGTGTTTTATCGTGACACTATCACCAGACGCATTGCCAACCAAGGCTGGGAGACTCGATCCATCCTTTCCCACAACTTTGTGTTGAGGTTTGAATTTGGAATTTTTCCTTACCCTAGATGGACTGCCTTCTCCACAGCTAACGGGGTACCATCTCCCCCTAATTCGTACCCTGAGCAGGGGCCCATACCGAGTACTATCAACCGGAGCCAGCTGAACTCGGGTCTCGCGCCGACACTCCCTGAAGTAGTAAACTTGCAATTACTACCCGTTATCATTATTATTATTATCATCATCATTATTATTATTGTTATCATTACTATTACTGTTATCATTGTAATTATTATTGAGCAAAGTCAGCTCCGAGGAGCCAGGGAGGTTTTTTAGCCCAAATTACCATTTTATGCCAAAGTGGGCACATGCCTCATGAAATATAGTGGT
>JBAHVQ010000456.1:3047248-3064215 GCA_036872915.1 Nanipora kamurai | reverse complement strand
GAGAAAACACCTTCGGAGTGTTGAATATTGATATCTAAGAATGGTAAAGTATTATTGGTTTCAATTTCATGGGTAAAATGAATACTCGAATGTTTGGAGTTGAGGTAGTTAAGAAAAGGAATGATTTGATCACGAGAGCGAAATATAATAAAAGAGTCATCAACGTAGCGCCGGTAATATAGCGGTTTAAATTCATTAGGGCAATCATTCAACCAGTTCATTTCGTGGTGCGAAAGAAAAATGTTGGCTAAGAGAGGTCCCAAGGGAGAACCCATGGCAACTCCATCTGTTTGATCGTAGAACTTACCGTAATAATAACTTTATTGTTATTATACTATTATTAACAATAACTTTAATGCACACATCATATACTATATATACTATTATTAACAATAACATATTAGCAACATTTACAATTAACATATTAGTATATATACTATTATTAACAATTAATTATTATTATTAATTATTATTATACTATTATGCACACATCAAGACAATAATGAAAGTCGCACCTGTAAGCGGATCTTTTGCTTGATAGAAACTATATGCTAACCTACTATAATCAGTAACATATATATATATATATATCATAATGGTAAACGCTTTTTTGTTACTAAAATTCATCAACATTTGTCTGTGATTAAAGTTATTTCATTCAGGATCGTTGTTCGTTATTTTGGATGTTTGGTTGAGTCTTTCAAATACTGCATTCCCAAAACATGTATTTCTGGATTCTCTTCCTTCCAATAAAATCTCAGATTCAAACAATGAACTTATAATCCAGGCCATCTGTTATTATTTTGCACACATGAACAACGATGTGATTGATGTCGTGACAATGTTTGGGGAAGGTAATTAATACGGCGATGAGGATACTGGCCACCCAATGCCGTAGGTTGTGATCAGAGCTGCTGCTATTATTATTAATCAAAGTTGTTTAAAGATGGTAACCTTTCAGCATAATTTTAATTTTCAAAGGCCCGTGTGTTGCCAGAACAACTTAATTTTAATAATATACTATACACGAGGAGTGTTTCATCAGGATATCCAAACCTCGAGATGTTTGTTGAAAACCGAGGGGATAGCCGAGGTTTTTTACAGACTTCGAGGTGTTTGAATAGCTGATATGATACTGCATCTCAAAAGAATCAGTATTTGAAGAGAAAATCGAGGTGAAAGTTGACTTAATTTATGTAATTTCTTCCTCAAATATCCAAACGACGTCTCGGTAGTGATTTCTTTTGTGTTTTGCTCATGAATTATTAATGATTTGGGATTTATATATACAAAATCTACAGAAGAACAAGTTACTATAATTACAACTATTTACGAGCAATAACGTTGAAAAACTAACAGGCAAGTTTTGAAGGAGTGCGACGACATATTTCCGGTTATGGTCTTATCGCTGAAATTTGTTTGTAAATTGTTCCAGGATACAGCTCCACGATATGAAAAACTATTTTTAAGGAAATCTGTACGAGGTTTGGGGAAGCAGAGATTATTACTGTGCTATTGGTGGCTGAAATTATTGTTTAAATTGAATAACTGTGTTAACTAATTAGGTCCTAATTCTCATGGTACTTTAAAAATCATAACTAATTCTCTGCCATCCAGCATTTTTTGTAGGTTTCTAACGTAATATGCTGAAAACTCGAACTTTGCTCGAGTTCGGAGCATCAGCCTCTCCCTCCTGCCGTAAAACAAAGCGCTTAGTAATATTATCCTCATAGCTAAGCCAATGAGAGGAGAGAATTATTCAACGTGTGAAAGAATGCACTTGATGAAGAAGCAGTCAACAACGCTATTGATCTTGTCAGTACTGCTTAGTACTTACTGCCTCTGACTCGACTTGTGGAGTTCGCTTGGAGTTGGAGAATATGGAGAATGAGAACACACAACTGAACAATAATCCGACTAACTACGCTTCATTTGGACCTGCTGACAACGTTTTAAATGACGGTATGTGATTCTCGATTATAATTGTTGCTTACTTCAATAAAACACTACAAATCTTAAAGATCAAGCGATAGGTAACATGCATAGCTCGGTAAGTAATGCAGTTTTGACGTCGACTCCAGTTGAATGCCAACGGTGGTCTTTTACTCTGTATACGATCGTAATGTTTCACGTCAGACATGGCGAAGAGCAGATATTCGTTGTTTTGGCGCCGACGAACTATAACCATCAGCTAAATCCCTCGTTTACAGGTGATTGCATGTTTATCAACAGACTGACATAATTTGTCAACCACGTTTCTAAGTAGATGCGTGGCCGTCAAAGTACCATGCTTAACTTGTGTACTTTCGGTCTGACCTTGACGAAATGTAATGTAAACAGTTCAATAAATGAACTGTTCTGGGCGACCGGCCATTTGACACTTCGCTTGCCAAATCATCGAGGAATGATGAATAGGTGTGTAAGCAAGTAAAGGTTAAAAGCAACAGCATGACACGAGATTGGTTAATGATCAAATGTTCGCGACCGCTCTAGGCTAATCAACTTCGTGTCATGCTGTTACACATGGTAATTGTTATCCTAAGTTGCACATGGCTCGGTAATATTCTTATAAGAATGACTACGCATGCCACGGGTTTCGGAAACGCCCTTTGGGGACATTTTACAAATCCAAACTCGACAGAAACGACAGAAATTGAATCAAGGTCAGCAAAAATAATTTTGAAGACTGTTCACTTGTTGAACAAATATTAAAGCAGTGAGGTTCTGTCTTATGAATATGTAAAAATTGTATCAGAAAATGGCAGGTATTCACCACTGAAATTTTGTACGGGAATCATCTTTTGGAAGGAAACGTAATGGGAAAATGCATGAAAGTACCACTTATGGTCAACGCTGTTAGAGATTACCTTGGAAAAAGTTTACTTACAGTGAAGAATGGCGAACCCATATATTTTAAAAACTATCACCTTAACCCTTTACCCGGCAGTGTTGCCAAATGGCAACATATTAATTTTACTCTGGCTTACGCCATACGATTTTACTCGTCAAGGGGAGACCTCCAGAAAACCTGCCAGATAAAGGGTTAAGAAAGGATATCGATTGGTTGTTGATGAACTCAAACCTTGCCACGAAGTTTTGTATTCTGTTGGTTGTCGGAAACCAAAATCAAGTCCGAAAGAGAAATTTATTTGAAATACGTTGTGGGAATCTGGAAGCAAGCCACCACGGCCAATTTTAATATTTAGTCAGTCATTTTTATAATTCTGGTGACCATGGGCGTTGCGTGGCGACAAAAAGGTGAGAGTACGTTGAAAGTGGGTGTGGCTCACATGCTAGTAGGTAAAGACTGGTTTTAGAACTTTGATACTCCACTAATGGTTTTTGTCAGGATGGCTAATCAGTGGGGAAAAGAAGTTGTTAGGGCTGTTGAACTAGTTTAACATGTAATCGCACCCATCTATCATGTGTTTCCGCTGGCGCCAATAGGGATAAACCGAAGGAAGAAACAAACTCCGAAAACAAACATATTGTGAGCTCAAGATTTGACAAAAACAAGACGAAATTGAAAACGGTAATATTTCGATTTTATTTTAAAGCCTTTGTCAAACTAGTTGTTTCTTCCCAATTTTTTTAAATTGTCGACTGGTAATGACCTTTCAAGGGGTAAACTACGGTTGCTAATACATTAGAGTGTCTGGGAAACGCAACGTCATAACGACGATAACGTCGGTGACCCCGAAAATGGACTGGATCAAGTAAATACTCACATTGTCAACTCACGAGACGTTCCGTTCACATTTCGGTGTTTTAGCTTCTATAAGCGTTCCGAGAGGTAATTCGTATGAACGTTTGGTTTATTTCTTGTTTTATTTACGAAAATATGAAATATGTAATCTTACTTTCTCAGAATGGCCAGAATGGCAGGATGTATGCATTTGTTCTCGCAACTCAAACTTGATCGTCAGTGTACCGTTTTGAAGGTTACTAGAAAAGCATTCCATGATAAAAGTAGATCTTCAGAGGAATTCCCAAACAACTTTTTCGATGAGGAATGTCATAGTCAAAATTCAATTTGACCTTGCAAACAATTTCATCGTATTGCTTGCCAGTGAAATCGCTCATACTACCTGTACGGAAATCTTTACTGGTGACTCCTTTTTGTGCAGACTTCATAAGCAGTTTTTCGTCAGGCATTAGACCATCTTCGAACGCAATAAGAAGAAATTCCCTCTTGTCTTGTTATCCGAAACTATGTTTCATAACCTGAATACTGAGATCTTCCAGAACTATTCGACGTACGTTCACTTGCCCAGACATTCTCGTCCCCAGAGCCTCTTTCTTGCTGGCACGCGATAAAAGGCTTTGGGCTAATCCCGTACCGGAACCCACTAGGTTTGAGGGGTTCCGGTTTTGATGTGCTTTCGTCGAAATCGACAACGTCTGTTCAGTTACATCACTTAATAAAGTAGTGGTTGGCTGTTACAATCGTGCAATAAAAAGGTCGAAAATATCAGTCGTCAAAATGTTGTTTTCCTCTTTGAAATCGTCAAAGCGTGCCTGACTTCCGCTAATTAACGAGAATGAACGAATAACCAATCAGAGTTCTCATATTTATGGATTCCCCCAGAGCCTTTTATCGCGCGCCAGCAAGAAAGAGGCTCTGGGGGTGAGAACGTTGCCCAGACAAAATTTTAGGGAATGGGAAGGGAGTGCCATAAGATAAGTTGGCCCCAGGTACCGATGCTGATCAGCACGCCAGAGCTATTTTCTTTGATGGTTTTCGTTTGTTTAAACGAAAGATACTGAAGTTGCAACCAGGAATATTCATAATTAAAATCTTGTTTATCAAAAATTGTCATTTGTCAACAAACGCTTGAGGAACTTTCAAGTAAGAACTAATCTACAACACCTTTCGATCGAAAAGCGTGACATCCATCGGTTTTCATGAAAATTCAATCGATGTAGATCGAACTTTGTCCACCGAAACGCCACGTAAATTAGTTATTTAAACGTCTGTCAAACTTTTGTTAACCAGGGACAATTTTTGATGATTAGAGTTTTTGTTTGTTTGTGTTTTTATTTTTTTTCCTGATGCATGGAATGGAAAACTGATACTGACAGTTAGGAAATAGACAACATTTTTGGTGTATCCATTGATTTATATTAACACGAGTGAACGTATGACAAACAAGAAATAATAGAATATGTGCTTGGAGGGCGAGTGTCTCCAGTTGTTTCAATGTCGCATGTATTCACAGATATTTCAATTTCGCGTAAATTCACGGCTGCTTCAATTTTGATATTAAAGTAGGTATAAAACCAAAAGAGTTGAGAAACTGTCGGAACTTAGGTCTAGAAAACCTGGCGTTCCGAGCGAATGCCTTTCGTCGGAGTTTCATGTTTCACTCCGACGAAGGACCTTCGCTCAAACTGTCCGTTTTTCTGTACCTAAGTTCCAGCAATGTCCCAATCCTTTTGGTTTTCTACAAGTATTTCAATTTTGTGTATATTTCACTGCTCTGCGAATTTTAAATATAAACTGAGGACACAATTTACACGACATATATGATTGTTGCAAAAAATCCTTCTCTCTACCACAATGTTGTCACGAACGCGCTACTCCTTATGACAATCCGATCGCTCATGTGCCAACACGTTCTGAAGATTTGAAGGAGCTAATAACATAGAGCAAAACGAAAAATCACCAACGACAGCCACATCACGAAATACGCGATGATACACTGCTCATTTAGTGGAGTAATCGTCCTTCAAGGAAACTTCCACCTCCTTCGCCAATCTTAATCTGGATAAAATGTTTTTGGCTAGAAAGCCACTACAGGTTGCGACGCACCCACTCGACAGCGATCACAATGTGCCGTCTGACGAAAATCAGTGAATACTTTACATCTCTTGCAAATATTGATGATGCGCGGTCAGGTAGAGGCATAATGATTGGAAATGTTCTTCGACCAAGATTATAATTTATTTCGGTGAGCTTTCGGCCACTAAACTGAGGTCTTCGACAGGTCCTGTTTAGTGACCACAGTTTAGTGGCCGAAAGCTCGTCGAAATAAATTATAACCTTGGTCAGAGAACGTCTCCAATCATTATACTCTACATCTCCCTTGACTGATAAAATATGGGCGAAAATTGAGTAATTATGATATATCTATTTGAGTAATAGGTTGATTAAACCTTAAGAGATACGTGTTCTTCAAACTTTTTACTGTATATCGTTGGCAGATAAACATCCTTTTGATAATCAGTTACCTCGATGCACTGAAAGGGTTAACTTTTTCAAAAATGTTTAAATAAACAAATTGATTAATTAATTAATAACTAATAAACGAGGTTATACAATAACCAAGGTTAACAACTGTGAAACTACGAGAGAGTGTCGGGGCAGTCTTTGTCACGTTACAGGCCTTAATAGCTACAGTATGCAGGACGCATCATTACACGTGTTAGCGATCGATAGGCTAGACCTCTCAAGAAAACGAGAGCAGTTCCAATAGACATATATGGTATTTGCCCACCATACCTTCACGGAAACCGTCCCCGGCCCGATTCCACCAATCAAAATTGATGTATTAGGTGCCGGTCATGGTGGTCAACTCCATGCTATCGTCTCTTAGAGTGAATCCAAGCAACAGCAAACCACAGCTGTGCCCTGAACCGTGCCTCCACTTAACCATCCACAATGGTAAATATAGTGGCTCTGGTGTTAAATAGTAAATATACACTGGATTGTAACCAATATATCGCTAATATCTTTCTTCTTCTGGACAAGTTACATTTTTTCCGTTTTTATTTTTATAATCATTGAAATGAATGACAAGCTCATTAACCAACGACCCAACGCTTTGCTGCCCTTCGCTAACGATGCGCAGCGGACTGGAGTCCTTCATAACTCCCTAAAAAGTCGCTACTGCAATGGGTAACACTTCGGCTCGGGATACTAAATCGCCAGTGGATGATAACCCTGAGATACGAAAATTCGAATCGGTAAACTACAGTCCGTTACAAAACAAAGGTAAGACCTTGCATGAGGCAAGACTTCGTTCGAAACAAGGGTATAATGGTAGTATCTCCTTACTATCTGCATTAAGTGGAAAAAGATCATTTTATGAATCTAATACTAATATTGAATAGGACTGAATGCACCATATTTCACATCCTTACACAAAGTTGTTGATGAACTGTTATACTCAAATTCAATTATGATACACAACACCAGACTTCTGACCACATTATCTTTGGGAGCTGTGATAGCCAATTGACAAGGGTTACAAAATTCCTTTGTATACACATTTTTACTTATAATGAAACTTTGAAGTCGGCAGGCAACTAAAAAGGTACTACTAAAACTATTCAAATAAAAAATATAATTACATTGCTTATTTCATAGTATATAGTTAACAAAGTAAAACGAAGGATTTCAGCGACCAACTATGGAAAGAATTAGTGATTAAATCCTCGACTCTCTCCTTTTGCTAATACAAGCTCCTGGGTAATCCTGTTGACCGGATACAAGTCAACCTCGAGCTAAAGTTTGAGTGTCTATCGTCGATAACCATGAGTAGTGCGTATGAAATTAGCGTTTATACCCAGTATTTTAATTTAAGACGTGGTTCTGGTCGTAATTAAGCTAAACGTTAAGACCCTGATTTTTTTTTGTTCTGAAATGCTCGCCGTTGTATTTGAATTATTTGAACTACAAATATTCTTTGTCATACTTATGCATATGTATTCAAGCACTTTCAACTAAACATTTTTTTTTTGCAGTCAGATAATCATATGTTTACACTCGCCATGAAAATACAGGTGTACGTTTTGTTCACATAGTCTTAGTCTGTTAGTACTTTTTAAATAACGGTTTGACACCATACCACATCAATGAGTGCATGAAGTTAACGTAGCTATGCAATGGGTAAAATCTTGCCGTTTATTACCGTAAACTTTGCACAGCTGGAGACCACAACCTGGGATGACATCAGTCCATTGTATGTGGATATTCTCACAAGCAAGGATGGATACGAAAAAGATCCCTGTGTGAGACCAGATTCAGACGCGACTAGTATATTGAAGAATAAAAGCAATCGAGGATTTCTGCACCGTATTATGTTATTATCTAGGTAGTATGGACTTCGCCAGTCGCTTTCAGAACATGCCAAAGCATTATTCAACTGCAAAGGCAATGACAGACGAAACGATTTTTAACTAAGATTCGTCTTGTTTTTGTAGAATAGATTGACACACGTCAGTCAGCGGGTGTGCAGCCACAATTTGCATTGCACATCGTCGTTAAAAATCGTTCCGTTACATCGCCTTTAACCACAAATAGCTCGTTGTTTTGGGTAAAATGTATGAACAGAATGAAATGCTAACACTAGGTAGTTACACCAATCAATGGATAAGATAATGCAGGATTTTTTCACAAGGAGTTAATTATGCTTATAATGATCCACTTATAATAAGTCTGGGTTCTGTTAAACATGTGCGTCGACGATTGCAAATTCCTGATCCTGCCGGATAAAAGTTCGGTTACGTCGAAGTAAGTGATTTAAACAGAGAGAAATATTGTAACAATCACCTTAAGCTTGGTCTTGTTTAACCTTTTTTCGTTGTCAGTTCGTTTCAATACCAGACTGTTACTAGTTACACATTGGCCTGCTTCAAGCGTTCGTTGTACATCTTTCGACTAATGCTGGTGCCTCATACCAAAGTTTCACTAATTCTGTTAAAGAAATTACATGCACCTACTACCATTTTCGGTGTTCTTAATTGTTTTAAAATTAACTTTTCGTATTAATGGTTGATGGTTGTGCTTGAGTTCAGATGACTTCATCATATACTGTGTTTATTACCCTTTGCCGTTTGGCGCTCGAAAGACTGATACTAAACTCTGAAGGCATGTTTATGTTTCAAACATTCCTCTTCCTCCTTCTTAAATACGGTTATTAATCATGTCGACAATCTTGTTGAAAAAAAGTAGATTCGATTTATTCATTAGTTTGCTGTTAACCGACACCCTTCCGTTCTCATTGGGCCATTTTCACGCGAGATATAAGACACGCATTACGTCAGACGTGAACTGGCCTGTTTGTCCTTGACGAAACGACGTTTTGCTCCAGACGTGGCTAAGGGTAGGTGTGAACATTACTTTTGTACTGTTAATATGAACGTTTTGCATATCTTATAGACCCCCATCTTATGTCCTTAAATGGTTCTAATGTTGTGTCTAATGGAGGGGTAGGTATGGAGCGTAGGTGTCTAACCTCCAAAACTAGAAAATTTCTACATTTCGTAGCTTTTCGGAATTTATCACTACAGCTTTTGTCCAAGATTAGAGATCGTGTCTTTCGTGCCGTACGAAGATAAACGACAAGATAACGAGAAAGTTCTGCGATATTAGCTTCGAGTGTTACAAAAGAGCTATCGAAGGTCTTGATCTTTAATGACTTACCACATACTTTAAAACAGCCAATGAGGTGTTCTTTCGAAACAATGCAATGTCATAAATGTCAAGAATGATATCAAATTGTTTTCAGACATGGAATAATCAAGAATCTTAATTGTTGTTTCAACTGAGTAACATCCAAATGTTGAAAATGTCCGTCGGTTTACCTGTGTCTGTTATAATCAAATTTTATAGTCGTCTCATCTTAATTGTACTGAGAATGAATTTAGGAAATCTTCCCAAATGTTACTTTTATCAGATTGATATTCTACTAAATATTAGGAATGTTGTTTTGTTCTGGTTGACTGAATACGCCGTCGGCTTCATAATCATTTACCAGATCAAACTGTTTACGATTGACGCAGCGCTTCTATCAGAATTGTGAACTCAAGTCGGTCGATCGTACATCGATCCTTTGGATAGAGAATGAGATCAAGTTGAGCATCACTTAAACAAGGACAAATGAGTACGTAAGTTATAGTAAAAAAATTGACAGCTGATCGCAGCCTCTTACAGTCTGCTGGACCGATTCAATAAATTGGAATTTCATTCTGTATTTTCCGCCGAATACAGCTGCATAGTGTTATTGCATTTACTTTACTGGAATCGATTGCGCAGTGCAAAGAACTTAGATTAGGGTTGATATTGTATAAAGTCAAATCGGAGATGTCGATCCTTTCCTTTTTTCACCACACAACCAATTCTTTTCGTTTTTGTAATTGATGACAAAGGACGTCGATGCTCAATATCATCGATTCATGCCAGTTGTACCAAGAGTACAACATGAACTTTCCCAACAATTACTATAGCTATACTAGTAAACGCAACAGTGGTTATATCATGCATTGCTATGCTGCAAAGGTTTACTTGGCTCGAAGGTTAAGCTGATATCGCAGTTCTCAAACGAAGTTTTCTGGTTGTGTACTGGTTGTAAACTTGAAATTATTACTTCACCGGAATCAAATACGGATAGCGTATTACATACCTGGGATTCGTTGTTCAGAGCCGTGATAGTTTACCCGGTGGATAAGTCCTTAGTAGTGAACTCCATTGTTCATAAATTAAACAAGCGATCGTAAAGTTTATCTGCCGAGTCAACCTAGTGGCATCTCCCTATTCAGTGAATATTATATAAGTGTTGTTATTGATTACTTGAAACAAGCTGCTAACTCGCTACAACTTATTCGGCAGATAAGCTATCCTGGCGGTGAACAACTGACCCCAGGCCTATAAGTGACGTAAAGCAGAAGGGCGCTATTTCTTTCGCGAAGTGGTCGAAAATGATTTCCGAGTTACGGTGAAAGAAATGCGAGATGATTATTACGAAGGATATTTTCGTAACCAGTTCAGGATTTTGTTGAGCCAAACGCCCGGAAGTTGAATAAAAACTACAATAGTTGCTGACAGAGCCCGTCGTTTAGTTACTGGATTGGTTTGACGAAGTCTGGCCTTGGTGTCACCAGTCCTTATCGGCAGGAATTTTTCTTATAGCACTAATTCTCCGCAGGATGCATGCATGCATGCAAGGTCCCCACAAATTTTTTTTTAAAGCGGGTATTTAAGACGTGCAGATTTTAATGACTGAGAGGTTGACATTCTTGATGTTTAATGTGTTTTGAAATATCGCTGTGTTGTCACGCTATGGTTCATATAAATGGAAGAAATGTCAAAGTGGTACCAGAATATATAAGTCCATTTATAACTTTCTTTTGTCTAAGATGGTAATTAATGGTCATTTAATATGTTTGACAGGTAGTTTTTGGCAGTGTTTGAAACCATCTGAGGTTTGAAATCAATGTATTTCACTGCCTAAGAACCATTACTGAACAATATGATATACATGCTTACCGTTGGTGTAGAGACACGTGATTGAACTTCATTTTATTTTATTTATTTTCATTTCATTTATTCAATATTAAATACTCGAATACAAAATTTCACTATCCCCCGCAGGTAGCAACATCTAATCTGAGTGGGTAGTGATGAAAATATGAACAAAATAATAAATACAATTAATTAAAGAACTGACATTAACTACATATATTATTGGTATGTACGTTTGTTATCTTTACGACTTAAAGACTAAAAGAAACAGAGCGACTTTTTAAATATTATATCTGAAATTTTCTTAATTAAAGTGGGCATGTATAGATATCCTTATTCTGCATATCAAATCACAGCATATATTCTACTGACATGTGGTTCCCATGTGATCCTCCTAGAACATTCGAACGTCCTTGTCTAGTATTCGAGAGTTTACGAAAGCTGCAACGCCGACGCCAGGAAACAAATTGCTTTAAATTCTACTGCTGTGAAGCAAATCGTACATACTAAACTTAGGATGTTCTTCTCCTTTTCTGGCAGACGCTAACAAGCAGTTCTGGTCAGTTTAATTAATGTTTGTCGTTTTGTACAGCCCAAAGCTCTTCGTATTTGAAGAGCCGGCGTCGCCTTTAAGACGTAGAAATGATCATCCTCACGTCTTGTGTGGAGCTCGGACGGCGTGAAGAATACTCTAGAGACAAGAAATTATTTCTTTCTTTTGTTTTGGAAGAGAAATCTTACTGTAAGGCCGCGTCGTCCTTAACGTCGGGTCCTGTGTTCGTAAACTCCCTATTGTGAAACTTGGGACTTGGGACTCGGACTTGAAATCTTATATGTGATAAAGGTCAGATTTCAGTCTCCTTTAGCTGCAGTGACGGGATACATTTTGGTGAAATCTAAGACCAGAATCACAAAAATTGCATTCCAATAACCATTGGCGTTTTTGAGAGATCCATGGTACCATGCAGGCTCCCTCGTGTACGTACTTTGATGAATTAGAAATTTACGCATATGTTGATTCGCTTTATATTATTTCTTATCAGAAGAGATCTTCGATATTGAATGACCTACAAAATCTAACCCGGGTTACCGTAGTTTCAAATAACTAACCTTTTGGCCCTTGTGATTAGCTGTTGGGCCCGCACTAAAGAAAAAGCTGGCACTGCATAAAACGATGTGCAGCAATTCAGGAAATAAATAGCAAGAAATTGCTAGAAACAGCAAATATTTCTGAACACCAATACCTTACCTTGTTTACATGCTGTATTTGAAATAGTATTTTAGTTTTTTCGGCCGCTTTCTGGCCATTTCGGCGAGTTGTACACCAACAAAGAAAGTAAAATTCACCAAAATTACTTCAAATTGAAACCAGAAATACACGAACAGGAACAAGTACAATGTACAAACGCTATTACAACTGGTAGCACACACGAGGGACGCCTAAACCCCCCTTATGTGCCAGAAGTGGGGGTGGAACATGCTACCTGTATATTAATTCACTAACACTTCACTTGCACACTGATTGAAACAGTAGATTTCAGAAAGAGAATAGTTATGATAAACGGGTCATTTTTTCGCAGTTTGTATATCAAATGTTTTACCAACTTTGTTAAAAGTCAGTCAATTGAATTCCACTATCAAAACAATATGACAACTTTTAATGTTCAAGTAACCGAAGAAATCATTCGAGGAAGAGGCATTTTTTCTTGTATCGCACTTGACAAGTGCTTCGTTTGCTCCAGGCCCGGTTGTCCCAAGAATTAAGCTTAACCCAAGGTCAGTAAAAACTAAAAACTTATGGATGAAATGTGGTATAATGTAGAAAAGGCTATTTAAAGTTTTTGGTATATCTATGTCATATAAATGTCGAAAAAGAGACTTAAATTTTAACCCATGATTCGCGGTAATTGTAAAATGATCTTCTAACGACTTACTGCAAAAAAAATTTCAGAATTTTTCGGGGAACCAGCAACGACGACAGTTGGGTTGTTGATTTTAGGATTCGTAACAAAACTCGGATTACTGGAGCCTTTTTTACCTCGATAAAGTGTAAAGGTTTTGCAGAAATTTGTTTCACCATAGTGAATCAAAAAAATTAAAAAGAGCCAATCAAAACATACCTCTCAGCTGCGGAAAACATAAATAGAGTAACAGCAAAAATGGCCGGTGTTAATGTTTTAAGCAGATTTGCGTTTGAATAAAATATTACTACGGTTTTTCATTGGATTTCCTTTGATCAAATCCTTTGAAGCTTACCCAGAAAATAAAACGTGGTGTTCCGCAAGCTTAACGTAGTTAGGTTTCCTTTCGCTGGCGGTTTTCGTCAGTCGTGTCACCTCTTGCTTAAAATTTTTTCATGTATATTATTAATTGGCAATAGTATGGTTTCTCGTATAATTTGGAAAACATGCACTCGTGAGTTTTTCACAGACCTCAAAAAAAGCTCACCCTGAAAATCTCACTGGCTCGTACAGGGTTTTTTCCAAATTTCACTCGAAATCATACTATTACCTATACAAATAACTGCTTATTATTATATATAGACGGTGTGGAGAATACTTTCTGGAGATTTTGCGATATTGTAATATCTCTTTTATATTCATGTATATATTTTTATATGACCTGAATCGCCCCCTAGTTTAGCTCACTGGTAGTTGTCCCCCTGCTTCATCGGCACGCCAGTAGTTTAGTCCAAACTATCGTCCCGTACCCATCAAACAAAAGAAAATATCGCTTCGTGCGAAAAAAAAGCTCATCTTCTGCACTAAAAACGGCCGACAGAATTCCTCACGAGACAGGAAATGACATCAACGAGAACGTATTTAAATCAGTATTGCTAATTGCGTTAAATTGTGCATGAATGATTTATAGTGATTGTAGAGGGGCCAAGGGGAGGAGCTTGAATATTCTGGCATCAACTGGATTCAAAAATGAAGTCTTCAGGAGAGTTGCACCCTTCTGTGACATTTCACCCGCACGAAGTGCGAGAACCTAACGACGACGGTTCTTCTGTTGTAGATGAAGGTGCTATCTTGCTGAAAAATCAGGTAAACAATCCAAACGAAGGCGAGCAAAACATGTCTTCGCCTTCGGTAAACTCCGAACCCGCCAATAACCGAATGAGAGACGGGATTAGTCTTGTTGACATGGTTCTTGTGTACGAAGTTCCTGACCCTTCAACCATAGACGAAGAGAAAGAGCAAGAAACGGAAGAAAACCGCGTCAAGAAAAGAGAATTCTACCTTGAGGGTTTAAAGAACGCCGGGTTAGAGATTGAGGTCGATCAACTGGGAGGTGGCCGTACTGAGGTATGTTAATCATTTGTTTTTCTTATGGGAACGAAGCGTTGGCAGATAAACGTCATGACCACCGTCTACTTGCCATTTTCATTCTAACTTTTTCAGATGCTTGTTAGGCGGTTGTTTTGTCATCGTAATTCTGTCTGTTTAGCACTTGTTTGTGTGTTGTTTGGCGGTTGTGTTTTGTCACCCGTAATTGTCTGTTTGGTGTACCGATGAAGTGTTTGACAATTTGTTTTAAATGTTGGTCAAGTGCATCTACAGTAACTTTCTACCTCCGTTTACCAGCGAAGGGTATGTTAGGTCATTGTTTAGTCTTGAATGAGGATAAACGTTTGCCGTTTGGTAAATTACTAATTAGTAGAAAATGATCGAAATGCAGTAAGAGTTTTAACTTAATATCATGTGATACGACTGCTATTTTGATTCTTGTTTACAAATACCTGGACTGTATTATGTGACAGTTTTACTTTTAGTGATGATTCTTATTAGTTAATCGGATTTTTAATTTGGCATGATTCTGCGATTTCGACGTTTATGTAGGCAATACAGAATGACATTTAAAAAGCCAAAAGGGATTGCGAACAGTCGAGTATGGTCGGCCGGCCAACATTCAAAATTGTGTACTTTGATGGCATTTTCGTGTTACAAGCTGCCAACCACGCTAGATAATATCTACTAATGTAGTTATTGATAAATTCACATTAAAATGGTTTAATGTGAATTTATTAAAATGGTTTAATGTGAATTTATCATTTCATATTACCCTGAGATGATTCTGGAGTAGTTATTGAACGTTATGCCTGTTGGCACTCGTGATTTTGAAGTTAACCCCTATTTTTTGAAGACTTTTTTTCAAGCCGCGGCGCCTTTGTTCTCTGCGGTGAAATCAACAAGTTCATTTTTTCCGTTGTTGCTACGCAACTTTTCCTACAATTTAATTGGCCAACACGAAAGTTCTAGCCAATGAAAAGAGTCAATTAATTATGTTCCGACTGTGGTTCATACCGAGGGCGAAGTGAAACCAGCATGGCGAAGTGTGTTTACTCGAACGACGGACAAAGATATTGGAAAATGTGACCAACTATTCAATACGATGTGAAGGTAAGGTATGTAGGCGACAGTAGAAGATTAGTTAAAACTAGAAAAGCTCTAGTTTTAACTCTAGCGCTTTTAACTTTAGCTCTAGCGCTATGAGCTTATTTTTGGTATCTAAAGTATAGAAATATAGCCTAAATTTGTCAAAAACGACAACAAGCCCAATTCACTGGGGGGTCTTGCGATTTCAGGTGTTCCACTCTTCAAATTGTGATAAAATTCTAGTCTTACAGGACTATACTTTTCGGACATGGGTGTCCAGTAGTGTACGTCGGAAATTATGGGAAACTACCATGAATTTTGAGTCGGTCAACGTAATCAAATCACGTTCAAGATTCGTCGAGCTCTTGTAGTCCTTGTGGGTTTCTCCATTCTTTGGCATTGCAGCCGCAAACAGGTGTACAACATTGATTGCTTTTGTAGCATTTACATGATCCCGACTTGCACTTTTTAGTACATCCGCAGGATATTATGTCGATACAGGCGTTAGGTATACAAGGCAGAGTTGTCCAAATTATATCTTAATCTGCTGCTTCAGAAACTTTCCAACCACCTGTGGCTGCTGGTGTGGAGATATCGTGCAGTCTAATGTTTGCTTGTAACCATATCTTTGCCTGATAATTACAACGAGCGAAGTGTAATGTAAGTGAATCTAACGTTGGAATTTAACGATGTAGATGATCATTTTCCTCATATCGTTCCAAAATATCCAAAGCAATGATGGTGTCTATTCGTTTTATTGTGTCCATACCTATTATATGCCCAGCAGAATGAAATAAGTCAACAAGTTTTTCTGACCATGTTGCTTGATGTAATGTGAGACCAAGCCCAACATGCTTTGCAGTCAATTTTTTTTGTTTTGAAACCATAAATACAATGTCTTGAGCAACACTGGCAATTTTGTTGTCCAGCTTACATGTTTGTGTCGACTCCATGAAGTCAGTTCCCCCAAGACCAAGTAAAACAGACAGAAAATAGTACAAACTCTTAGGTATAACCTTAGCCACATGGTTTTTGTCTATGCCACCCCATGCAGCACTTTGACCTTGTGTATTTTCCAGGTCATTTCTTAAATATAAAGAACTAACTATGAACTAACTCTAGTAATGTATTATTTTGTATAGGGGGAAGTTTGATGGAGTTTTGGTCTTCACAATCCTCATATTCTGACTTTATGGCTGAGTCCAGATGTTGAGCTATTGCAGAATTAGACACAGTAACAGAGTATATGAGAAGATGTTGTTTTGAATCTATTGGTCTAATAAATCCAGCTTTATCTCCGAGTTTTTTTTGTATATCATTATAAAATGTCTGCCTTCTTGTTG
>JBAHVQ010000456.1:3027159-3040123 GCA_036872915.1 Nanipora kamurai | reverse complement strand
CGCTTAGATGGCCGATTTGCTTGTGTGCTGACCGCGGCAATACTTGGTGAATTTGCCGTATCTGTCGCTTCGAGTTCCTGTTTTTTTCGAAGCCTGTTCAGCATGCCTTGAGTAAATTTACTGTAGCACACACGATGCCATTTAATGTTCAACGGCTCATCTGAACTATTATTTGCCAAGGTAAGGGCGGCTTCTACTCGTTCAGCGACATTGGTTTTTGACTCATTTGTCAAAAAATTTTTCGGTTCTCTAGCAGATTCAAGGACTCGTTGTCGACCTTCTGCTGTTAATGAGCTTAATTGTTTGTTCGGCTGTGAGCCGGCTTGCCAAAATAGACAAATGTGCTCATCTTCTCTCTTTTTTAATTAAGTTACTGGAGAAATATCAATTCTCCTTTTAGGACTTGACATTGTGTCCTGTTTTATCGTCTTTCACCGAGAACAAGATGTTTCGGGAGCTTTATTAGTCAATAAATATTGAGAGACAGTAGGCGAAATAGTAAATTACTAAGTCGCTCGGTAAGTACAGAGTTGAATTTCTGTCTCACACAATAACTTTACGGCCAAATTGACACAGAAGTATCGCTTTACAGCTCTGATTGCTTTCGCGTCTGAACGCAGTGAACAGCAAAGCGTGGTGATTCCTCGTTTGTTACACCCACGGTTACACCCCTTTGCAGACTTTTGATTGGTTAAGTTATAATTGTCAACCAATCAGATTGAAGAACCTGTTTCATAGCAACGCAGAGGAGGACCTTCAAGTACTTCGACAAAGGGACCGCTTCGTTGTAAAAAGTCGCCAAAAATTCATCTTTGAAACAAAAATCAGAGGTGCCAACAGCGATAATGTTGTTTTCCCTCATCTAAACTATGTATCTCCGCTTTTTATTTGCTTGTAACACGTAAATGCCATCAAAGTTTTTTCTTTGCAAGTTTTCTCATGTTGGCCGGCCGACTAGTAGAAGTTACTGACGTTTCGATCGGAGACCCCTTTCTTCGAAACATCAGTATTTTCAATTCAAGATTCGACAGTTTCCGAACCGCTTTGGCTACTTACAAGCTACTGAAACCAAGTGAATATTTTGGTGCTGAGTTAATTATTGTGTTAATATAATATGGCACTATTCTTCGAGACAAAACATTTAATTTGGCTTTCTTTAAGTTTGCAGTAACATGATAAATTCACATTAAACCAATGTGGTTTAATGTGAATTTATCATTTCATATTACCCTGAGGATGATATCTGGAATTGCAGTAACATATTTCTGTAGAATCACTCATCCAATTATTTTTTCAAAAATAATAAATGTGTAAGATACCATTCATTGTTCAAATTAAGTTTTAGCTTTGGTAGAACTGTGACATACAACTTTAACCTAGAACAGAATTTTGTCGTAAAATAACGAGAAGATACCTATGTTGGTGTCATTCTTTTCAATTCATACCGTACAGTATGTTTTTATTCAGTAACGTGGAATATATGGTGGAGAGGGAATGGTCACCCCTGAATAAGTTAAATGTAAATGGGAGCAAATGGGTGTTTTGCTGCATACCCCAAGTATTATCCTGTTGTTAGATGCACTGTTTGTGTGAGAATACACTGCAACCCACAAAGTATTTTTAAAATTGTTGTGGATGTACTGAAATATTAAATTTCACAGATTGAATCATTGAAAGTTGACCAGTGAGAAGATATCTTTAGAAGTTTTTGACCCTTTGTTTACAGAGGGGACTTCAAAGTCCGTTCATTTATAAAGTGTTCAGTCAATGTGCATATTTAATTGTGATAAAAAAGGGTTAAATGCATTCCATTTACCAAATTGGTTGGCTGAATAGCAATAGATACAAAAAGGCCTTTACCTGTAAAGAGAATGTACTGCAAAACTGACAGTTATGCACAATGAATTAAAAGAACTTCACACTGATTTAATGGGCTACACATAATCCCTGCATTACACTGTGAGTGTAATGCTTCATGTAGTACAGACATAGGCCTGTCAACTCTTTGTTTACCCAATCAATCTCCCTTTCACAAGTGAAATTGTCTGGCATTAACTGGAGTAAAATAATGAAAGGTGCCATTTGGGGAGGTTTAATAAACAATATGTTAATATTCGATCATGTCAACATTTTGTAGGCAGCACTTGTGATTGATAAAAAGAAGTGCAGAAAAATGCATCTTTGAGGGTAGATAAGAACCTGTGTGGGGTTGATTAACCTAGAATATGGAGGATAGAATTAAGCTGTTACAATAGATATAATATGCAAATCAGATCCAAAATATGAGACAGACCATTGAAAAATTATGTGGGGAATACAGAAAGGAAATTCATGCCAGCAAAGGTAAACAGAAAAAATACATGCTACAAATAAGCGAATGAAAAAACAATTCCAGGGGAGGGAAAGTTCTCTGTCAGTCTGAAAAATTAAAGTCAAGTCTACCAAATGGTCTGTGATACATTTAATTTGCTCAATTTACCATGCATGACATAAATAACTATAAATTTAAAAGAACTAGCAAAGGATTATTTCTAAATTCTGTTATATAACAAGAGAAAAATAAATCCTTGATCTTTCATTGGTGAACATCATGTGCAAGAAAAAACCATGGACAAATCATTTCTACACTTTTCTGAAAAAAAGCCAGGTTTCTTTATTACCAAGGCAGTCACTTTTAAAGTCTCAAATGTACCAATTAAACTGAAAAATATATTTATATTGCAACATGTGAAAGAAATTTTCAGTCGTCAGAATGGTAAATTTTAAGACCAAACTGGGACCAGTTGTGAAAAATGCATCTCCAGGGCCTCAGGCTGGACAGCCATCAGTGATCCTTGTTAAATTTCATGCACCCCTACTATTTGAATTCCTACTATTTGAATTCCTACTATGTTTGCAATGTCCAAGCACTTCGTAAAAGAATTGCTAAGGTACAGTAGTACACTACAGTTAATAATCTTGTACACCATTTGAGTATCCCGATATGCCAGCATGTCAATAACTGATAACTATCCTAAACCTTTAGTCTAGGGATGATGTTATCAAATTTCTTCTTACTTGAAATTATCTTACCAGCAAAGCTTTCCACTAGTTGTAGTTTCCTGTGTTAGTCATGTTCATTAACAGAAAGACAAGAATCCAATAAGATGTGTGTACAGGTTACAGGTGATAATTCTTGTCTGAGAAAATATATCGCTGTTACATTGTTCCTGGCAAGTACTTGAACAGTGCAAAAGAGCAAAAATTAAGGAGTTTTTTTTGGATTGATGAGCAGACAATTTGAACAACATCATACAGAAACTCTTCTTAGCCCTGTAGTTAATTAAGAATGAATTATGTCAATGTCATGCAGTGAGCTCCAACTTGTAATCTCAGTTTATTCAGTGTGACCATTCAACAATTAGACAAATAGGCAAAGTTGTCTTACCATTTTAGTAGAAACCAACTAGTTGGCCAAAAGATAAAGATGCTGTAAATTCTTCATTTTAATTCATTGCTTGCATTACATGGGTCATGCTCAAGATCACAACAGGTCATGGAGACTAATTTGGTTTATTACAATTTGTTTTTCAGAAGCATAAAATAGAGCTGAAACAGTGACTAAGCTTGTCTATTGATTGTCTACTAGGGTAGATTCTTTAGATTTTGGCCTGAAAACCATTCATAAATTAAATATTCATGGTAGTTGGCAAAGCAAAACATTTTTTGAGCTCAAAAAGTTGTGAAGTATAGATTTTTAATCATAAAATCTGCACCAATTAATCAATTTTTACCATCAAAAACCTTCATTCCATATTTTGTTGCTTTTTAGTATTTCCTAGTGCTGATTTCTCTGACAAATTATGCAAAAACTCAACTGAAACCTCAAACAAAATAAAGAGAATTTTCCACCGTTTGTTTGATTTGAATTGCCTTGTTTTGCTATTAATGGTCTATCACTATCAGACTATCTTAGATCTGTAATGAACCACCAGTTGGTTGAAATGTTCTATTCTGCTTTATCACATTCAAATGTTACAATCAGTAAACCCTGTCTTGAAAGGTAGCAAGTTATTTGAAAGACTTGCTTTAGACTTAGAAGTGGAGTACAAATTTGCAGGAAAAAAGTAATAAGTTTTTTGTAAAGTAAAGGGTCTTCAGAGTTTTGAACATTGGTCTCCGAAGAATTTTTTCCTCATAATAGTAAAAAGTGATGGACAGCTTTCCTTATTGTTTATCAAAATGGTATGCAAGTTACAGTTTAATTTGGTAGTCAGTGTGTTGTAGTTGATAGTTTCAATACAGAGATTGTTGGTGCACTGGTATACTGGAGGTATTGGTATTCAATTCAATACTGGTTTTTGCAGCATAACTATTGTAGTTACACCATTATATTGAATTGTTTGATAGACTAGGATTGCCTACCAAGGATACTGAAATACTAAGGAACACTTGTTTAAGGATGTGGATCAGCTACTGTAGATAAGCTGCAGTACTAGCATTGAAATTTAATTTTGTGTTGGTATAGTAATAATTTCTTAATCCTTAATTCCGACAAAAAGCAGTTAATATTCCATTGGACAGTGTGGTTATATGAACAAAGGTACATTTGAATATTATCCGCCGGTGAAAATTGGCATTGGTCATAACTCTCTCAAAGAATGCACAAATTATTTGATTGAACTTCCTCGAAAAGCATTTAAATTGGAATCTGAGACGGAATCTTGCAACCATAATTGAGGTCATACATTGTTATAATAAGCACAAATATGCGCAAGTGGCAACTTGCTGTTTTAACAGGTTTACGACCTGTAAACGTTTGTTAAGCTCCTTTTTCGGAAATTTTACCTTCAACTCCTTCCTGTCCGTATAGGCGCTCAGTAACCTATGGAGACTTTATGACCGCCCACTTATGACGCACGAACCTGATACTTACTCTGCTTTTGATTCTGAAGGATGACCGCCGCTAAGGCTGTCGACACGTCAGTCACTTCTACCAACAGTCTTTCTCAAGACTACACTAACTTGGCCGATCAACTTCCACAAATATGGAAATGTGCATGATTTGTTGCCCCATAACAACCTCATCCCTTAACCTTTTCTTGGCGACGGTTGCCGTATGGCAACTCATTGACTTTACTCTGGCTGACGCCAGACGATTTTACTGGTCAAGGGAAAACCTTCTGCAAGCTCAAACGATAAAGGGATAAGATTTCAGCACCCCCACTCTGAAATATGCTTTGTGTTGAGTTTTCTGTTGAGTTTTTTGTGGCAGTTTGTAGTCTTGTTCTCCTAACATAAGTCGTCACACTTGGACTTTGCGAGTAGGAAACGTAACAAATTAATGTAAGATAAACTTAATGGTATTTTGTCCTTCCCTATAGCATTTAAATACTTAGAAACAGTTTTTACGTGAGATACTGGGTGATTCTGATCTCTCAAATATATTTCATTTAGGACACAAATGACAACAATTCAGGACCAAAGACATTTTTTGTCAAGCTGCATGCCCCGTGGGACGTTCTCACCCGTATGGCTGAAGAAATGTTTCTTCGAATGCCTATTCAACACTCTGACATAGCTATCAAAACCACGCTAGAATCGCTTTTTGGGGAACAGTGTGTTAAAAGCTTTCGTCAACGAAACCCAATGGAAGTTGACCGTAGCATAATACCAAGTGATAAGCTCTATTTTACAGCTCATTTTTCAAGGCAAAATAAGCAACACTTCTTGGGAATTGAGGATAAGGAAACATTCTTCAGTCGCACAGATAGAATCCGCATGGTTGAAAGAATTATGGGTCAGACACCATTTAGTGAGAATCACGAAGAGGATATTGGGGTGCCAAAACTTCTTTATCACAAAGTGTTTACCGCAGCCTACCCGTTGCATGATGGGCCTTGTGAAGTCCCTGAAGGTCAACTACCAACCAATAGTCGACAGAGGCTTAGAATGGAGTGGGCGCTGTTTACGAAATGGTACAAATTCCAGCCGTTAGATGCTATTAAAGATTATCTTGGTACATCAATTGGTCTTTACTTTGCTTGGCTAGGCTTCTACTGTTCAATGCTTGCTCCTGTAGCCCTTCTGGGTTTCATTGTCTTTCTTTATGGCATTGGTGATTCAGTGAGCTACAAACCAGCTGAAGATGTCTGCGACAACGAAAAGGAGATGTTCATCATGTGTCCATTGTGTGATAAGCAATGCTGGTATTGGTACTTAAAGGAATCCTGTACGTATATGCGTGTGGCGCATTGGTTTGACAACAGCCTGTCGATGGCATTTGCTGTGATCATGTCAATTTGGTCCACGTTGTTCCTGGAGTTCTGGAAAAGAAAGCAAGCAATCCTTGCCTATACTTGGCACACTTCAGATTTCGAGGAAGTTGAGGAACAAGTTCGTCCGGAGTATGCTGCTGTTGTCACAACATTAAAAGAGAATCCAGCAACTGGACGCGTGGAACCTTTCACCCCGAAGACAACACTGTATAGAAAGTATGCTGGAGTCTTTAGCGTCATAACTTTCATGGTAACTCTAGTCCTTGTTGCAGTTGTCGGCGTAGTTGTGTACCGTGCAGCTGTCTTTGCCGCTGCAGCCTCAAGCAGTAGCAACGATGTTAGAAAGAATGCCAAAGTGATCACTTCAATGACGGCAGCTGTAATTAACTTGCTTGCAATCAATATTTTGAAGTTTCTCTATAAACATGTGGCTGTTTGGCTGACTAACTGGGAGAATCCTCGCACCCAGACCGACTGGGAAGATAGTTTTACCGTAAAGATGTATGTTTACCAGTTTGTCAACATGTATTCCTCCTTGTTCTACATTGCTTTCTTTAAGATCAATCTGTTCGTTGGAACTCCTGGTCATTACCTGCGGTTCCTTGGAAAGAAGGATGGCTTCCGACTAGATGGCTGCGGGGCGCAAGGTTGCCTGGTTGAACTATGTATACAGCTGGTGATTATTATGGTGGGTCAGCAGATCATTAGCAATTTCACGGAGGTGATGATACCGTAAGTGCGTTATAGAAATAGTAGTATCACGGGGTTCGAAATTATTTTAATATAGTCACTCATTTCTTTTCAAACACTTACTTACCGAAGAACACTTACTTTCTGAAGAACATGATCGTTGGTTTATAGCATCGTTTTGTAACTTTTGTTTTCAATGAGTTAGAAAAGGTAAGCAAGTTTAAACATTTGTGACACGATATGATCGATAACTCCAGTATAAAACTTGACTCCAGGAAGTTTGTTTCGCGTAACTCAACTTTTAGCGCGATCGTTACTGTAACTTATTTGGGATCCAAAGGGGGGTTGCGATCGTATCCTTTATTTCCCTGTCAGGACACCCCTAGGCTTGTAGTTCTACGCTATACAATTCTACTAGGGATGGGCCCCACGTACCTAGCATGTGCCTGCTATACCAGTATACGTACATTACTGACATTGAGGATTTTCCAACTTAAAGTTTTTTGGAAACAGTCTATGAAGTTTAGTAAGTAGAAATATTTCCTCGGCAATCGTCCGCTGATAGGATATATACTTAAAAATGTGTATCACAGAATATCAGCGGCTGATCTTTATCAGCTCTGTAAAGTCGAGTCGAAGCCCACAGTTTGTATATTATAAACATTGAATGCGGTCATGTTCATCCACTTCGAACTGTAGCCGGATTTAGGTATTTATTCGAATAAAAATTTACTTACATCACCGGAGTTCTCCCAACGATTTACAGATATAGACCACATAGTTATTTATTTTAACTTTTCTTCATGACTTATTAAGATTTGAGAGCCATAACCAATCTGTATGCAAAATGTGACTCTTTATCAATACCGTGCCAAGAAATTTGGCGGGAAACACGCTAAGCCGATTTGGGGACAAACGAACAATAGATGGGGTAAGAATTTCTTATATGACGGAGTACTAATGGTTTGGATTTGCCCTCTTGAAATGTTTGGGGATTAGCTTGTCGTCTTTGTTCTTAACAGATTGAAGATGTCCTTAAAACCCATATCAAAGACCTCGTCCGAGTACATTTGCATATTTTCTCCCTAAACATTTTAGCACGAAATGTATTAAACAAAGTTTTATTCACCCTGCTCATAAATAAGAGTTGGCGTCACGTGTTTTGCAAGAAATGTTGACAATCTCAGTCGGAGCTCTATGTATTTTTTAGGTACTTGACCAAACTGTGGAATGAAAGGGGACAGGAGAAGAAAAGCCTGACACATCTTCCACAGTGGGAGCAAGATCACTTCTTATCACAGACAGAGGGAACGATGTTCTGGGAGTATCTTGAAGTTGGTATGTGCTGCTGGAAACCAATAAGCTGCAATGACCGTGCTTTTTTAAACGTTCTTGGTCCAACATTAATCTTAGAGGACCGTTCATCAGAAATCACTGTGACGTTCGCGCTCTTTTTCTGAAGTGTGGGTGTGCAGGGGTGGAGGTCGTATGCAAAAGTTAAAACTAACATAATTCGTCGGTAATTACGTAGGAAGTTTCCAACATTTTGTGTATGTGGTGATTTTGGGAGGACCTGTTCTTGTGATGCACTCATTCTCATAAAATTCACAACGTTTTTTAGTTTTTCTTTTAATTTTAACATGTTTCGAAAGATCTACTTCCTTCATCGGGTTAAACGCTACAGTTTGTGTGGTGGTGTCATTCAACATATTCACGTCAATATTTTCTTACGAGAGTAACGTGTCAAGAGGTCAAATTGAACATGCTACTCACGTAAGACAATACTGACTTGAATATATTGAATGGCACCATCACACAAACTGTAGCATCTAACCTGATGAATGAAGTAGATCTTTCGAAACATGTCGTTAAAATTAAAAGAAAAACTAAAAAACGTTGTGGATTTTATGAGAATTTTATGCCTACTAGTTCTGTCAAGATCTTTTGATATACTCATTATATTAACGGTTAAAATGTCGCCCTATGAATTGTTTATTGTATAGATTCTGTATACTGTAATCTGAATTTGATCAATGTTTCTCCGTTCACATTTTTCGTTTATTACAGTTCTCCAACTTGGCTTTGTTATGATGTTTGTTGCTGCATTTCCGTTGGCTCCACTGTTCGCCCTAATAAGTGGTGTGGCCGAAATCCGAGTTGATGCAGTTAACTTTATTCGAGATCAACGTCGACCAAGCCCGCGCATGGCTGAGGATATAGGAGCATGGTTTCCAATCCTTGAAGCCCTGTCCGCTTTTTCGGTCCTTGTTAATGCATTTGTGATTGCGTTTACCTCGGACTTCATTGTAAAACTCGTGTACGAGATATCGTACAGTCCAGACGGTACTTTAACAGGCTACCTCAACAATAGCCTTTCTTACTACAACACAAGTAAATGGCATGACTTCGCAAGACCTCGAGAAAGTTTCAACAGGGAAAATGTCACAGAACCTCAGTTTTGCAGGTGAATTGCGAGATATATTCAACATCTAATAGACACCATCTCAGAAAAACAAGCAAACGACTGGCGAACGTAGCAAGCCGGTGTCATGGAGATGAGTGACCCCCTGTCATCTAAAACTCAATTGTCAGTTTGGTTTAGGGTTTGGTTTAGGGTTTGGTTTAGGGTTTGGTTTAGGGTTTGGTTTAGGGTTTGGTTTAGGGTTTGGATTAGGGTTTGGATTAGGGTTTGGATTAGGGTTTGGATAAGGAGTAAGATTAGATTTAGGATTAGATTTAGAATTAAGGGTGGGATTAAGGTTTGCAATTGGGTAAGGATAAGTTTGTTTCCCATGTGTGTCATTGAACCCTGAGGAGGTCATTCATCTTTAGGGATAACTGACCTAGGGTCACTCATCCCTTGGGGTCATTCATCCCTGTGACATCAGCAGGTTATTTGTAGCCATGCTTTTCATTAGTCGAGGGGTTACCGTCAAATTAAGTGTGACCAATCAGATTTCCTCATCTGAGCTACTTGTCTAGCCGGAGAGGATTCGGCTGCGTTTCCATGTTTTTATTATTTTTTAGCTTTTGGGTGTCACAAAATTGCGCAATAATTCCCGTCGGGCATCGACAAAACGTTGAGACGTTTTGCGTGTTAGGTTTTGCGAGTTACGTTGGACATTTGATTTTGATCGAGTATCGGTATGTTCTTCTAGTGAATTGCTTAGTTATTGTCCGCGATCTAAGCTATGCAGTCACTTCTTAGATACACATAGGCTCACTGAAGTAAACCTTCGCGAAAAGCTTTAAGTTGATTTTTGGTCGGTTATCCGACGACCTGTTCTGACGTTTGCATCGTTTACAAGCGATCCTACGGTCACCTTTTGATTAAATCAATACAAAAAGTTGAACGGTTGGTAGACTGCTGAATTTATCATAAAGAATTGTAACGTTTCGTTTGTGCCATCTCGTCCATCTTCGGTGGCAATGATAGCTGCAAGAGACAAGAAAAATGTCTCGTTTTCAAGCTTGGAACCACTCATTTCCATCAGCTCAACGAACGTTTTTCTTTCATTTGGCCACCTCATAAGATTTTGTTTCTATCTAGCATGGGCGGCTAGAAACATTAGCTTATGCACTGTTTTTCTTTGGCTTTGTTTTCATTTTTATCGAATGCAAATTTCTATTCTCCTGGGGTCTCTGGTGGTTCCTCCTCGTGCCGGTTATTCATCGCCGTTAAAATTAGCAACTGGCCTCCTTTTCGTTGCTAGGTCGTTGATTTTTTTTTATTTCTAACATTTTATTGGTTAATTCTTGTCACATGTTCCCTTTTAGTATAAAACCTGGTCTAGTTGCCATTCCTCTATTAGAACTCGTGTCACTCCCTGACGAAGGGCCATAGCTCCAAACGTTAGAATTCTTTGCCATAAATTCGGTAGTATACCAAACTTTCAACCTTCGTGCTGTTTCATACTGCCTACGCAGCATCCCATTTTTATATCATTGTTTTGATTAAATCAATAGACTGGAGAAGAGGGTTTAACAAAAAATTGGCGAAATAAATGTTTCCTAAACAAAAAATTCACGAAAATTAATTGCAGCAGACTATAATTTAAGAAACGGGAGAGCTGGAGTAATAGACAACATAACCTTCGTCTTGACCTCTTAAATTCCGCTTGTTAGTTATCGAATCTTGGTTGTTCAGAACTTAGTCCATAAATCGATGAAAGACTATCTCGTTCGTCCTTCGTTTAAACAGTATCTGGTATATGAATTTCAACGGACGATGATTGCATGATTTTAAAATAGTACTAAACTGGTTTGAGTGATTGGTTTTTAATTCGGCAAAGCTCTTCTGTTCAGTTATACTTCAAATTCCTGATGTACACAACTGGTGAACCGACCTGAACGTAACATTTACGGTCCCACAATCACACTATTGTTCCACCGGGAAGGATTGAAACGAAAAAGCTAGGGATAGCTTCAAAATAAGTGAAAATTTAGAAAATTGGCCCTGTTGCGTAAGGTCCACTCAACGTTTTGGATAATTAAATAGGAAAGTGTCTGGTTTCACGACGATCAGCTTAATGTACTCCTTAGGCTAACTCATTATTGTCCGAGAAGATTGAATAAATGAACCAAAAACTTCTGCTTAACTTCATATCACGGGATATCACGAGCGCGGAAAACCACTTTTCGGACTTAATTTTTTATGCACGTTTCAAATGTAATTTGAATGCAAAATTCGAGCAGGAAGTTGGTGAAAATAACAAGTTTCCATCATACACTGCTGACGGGGGTCAGTTGGAACTAGACAAAATGGAGTTAAGGGAACTCCTTAGGCTGTGAACGAACGAAAACGAAAATCGCGGCGAAGTTGACAGAATACAAAGCTAGTTACTTGCTCTGTTGCGTCATACTTCAAAGAAGCGCTCATGTCTGCCCAGCGATCGGTAGCCCGAGTAAACGCCTATCGGGCGCCTTGTTGAACTTGGTCAAGACGTTTTTGCTGCAATTTCAAAATGATCTCTGTGCTTGGCAGAGCCCGCTTGTTTGAGGCAATTAATTTGTTTTTTGTAGGTACATTGGATATCGTGAAAATTCAGACGACGAACCGTACACCAAACAACACTGGCAAGTCATGACTGGTCGATTTGCATTCATTTTTGTATTCCAGTTTGGAATGAGCATTATCAAGCGATTCGTTGCATGGGCAATTCCTGACGTCCCAAAGAATTTGGCCTTGAAGAAAAAAAGGGAGGATTTAATTGCAAATAAGAAATTCAAACCATCAGTCTCAGGAGATGCATCAAGTCCCGAGCAAACCTACCTTTAACCAATCAAACATATGCAAGTAATTGGACAATCATATGCAACCAATATTCCTGCAATCTCTTGTATTCAATGATTAAGCAGCACGTTTTTCGTAATTTTTGTGTATTTGCACAAATGTTCTGTATAAGTAAGGATGTAGTACAACTAAAATGCAACATTAATTACAAATCTAACGAAGGACGATCGCATAAACTGCCTTGCCAAACTGTCGACCATTGTTCGATAAAACGAGCTAACATATGTATCAGGTACATTGTCTGACTGACTGTTGTGGTGCGTTTGATTTAATTTGGCCAATATTTTTTGCTTCCTAAATGACAGAAACGGTATTTGACATAATATGTAAAAAGTTACTTCTTACATGGCTTCTCTAATGAAGACGTGTTAGACTAGATGTTTCAGAGAATCACAAAAAAATTGAACTCTCACCTTCTTTCTCTTCACTATGAGGTTGACAACATTACCGAAAAACACGTGCTTTGATTTCAAAGCACGATGTTTTTTGACATTAAAGTAAGGCCGTATGCGGTTGATGTTATCAAACTTATTGAGAAGGGTAGACGCAGCAGAGCAGACAGTTTTCTATTTAAGAGTTTAATTTTCTTAAGATTCAGATCTTGCAGATTGTCTAAGAAATATTTCGAGAAAAAATCTGACATGTGTTTTATGTAATATTTCAAACACGAGTAAGTGTTCTTCCTCCGATTTCTAAATACCGAGAAGCGAGTTGAAAAACGAGG
>JBAHVQ010000456.1:3011293-3027059 GCA_036872915.1 Nanipora kamurai | reverse complement strand
ACCCCTGATGAAGACACTAGACCGGAGTGTCGAAACGTTGGGTCGTGAAATGTAATTTCTTTAAGTTACGTTCATAAAATTTACAAACCAGAGCAGCACTTGGTATGTCGGATCTTTCACCTGGTTGCCGTGAACCTGTATCTTACCAAGCTTTGGTACATTGTAATTACATTTATTAGTTATCACATTAGCATGGTTTAATTATTGTAACAGCAGCTGGAAGAATATTTCAGCACTTTCAAGGAGCTCTACTGAGTTTTCAAGGACTTTCTAGGCCTGGAAATTTTTTTTCAAAATCGAGGACTTGCCGGGATTTTCAAGGACCATGGGAACCCTGCACTTAGTTAAAACCAGGGTATTTTACCAGGGTGAAGGTTCACCAGTATTTTATATGAAATGCTTATGACATTGGATAAGAACAATAACTTGAACAAACAATATCCCTAACAGTTGTTGTTCTGGCCATCCGACCTTGTTTATTAGACATTTCCGCTAACACTCCCCATTCGCGCCATTTCTTAGTTTTGGTCGCCCTCATTGGTTGTTTGTACACACCATGGGGGGTTGTTTTTATTATTGGGGGAAAAGAGACCTTTGAGCTCTTGTGTTCGCTACGCCATAGCACTCTCTTTTCACCGCGTTAGAAAAATAAAACGTTTTAAAACGAACGTGATTGATCTCGTGGTTACACTACTGGTGAAGGGCCTTTAACCATGGGGCCTGAAGGATCAGAACAGTTGTTGATGATCCAGTCGTTAGTAAATGTAATTGATTGTCAGAAAAATGATCAATAAATCAAAGTTATTGCAAAAATTATTGCAAAATAAATTTCTACTGCAATTCACAGCACAAAAAAATCAATACCGGTATATTGTTTACAATGTACTATCATGAACTAATCAAGTCAATATCTGCTGTAGTTCTCTTTTACCCTGTTCATTATTTCAAGAGGATTTGGAAATGGAGATTTCATGCACATTTCTTATAATTGTGACATTGATGGGCTGTGTGCCTGCACATGTCCTATAAATAGGCCTGCCCTGTTGGAAATGTTCATACCGAGCCAATTAAGCCCCCACATTTACTTTCTGGCAAAAACAAGTGAGATGGACATGTGATTCAAAGGTTAATAATTTATATTACTTTAACAATTTTTTAAAAATTTTGCCTTCTCAACCTCAACCACCAACTTAAAATTAATGTGCAGATCATTACACATTAAGGATAGTTAATTTTATCATTTTTATTTATGGTCTGCACAACACAATATACACTAAAAATATCTGATAGCTGGTGGGGTTTTGAATCAGATTTAATCATAGATAATATGTCACAACTCTCTGCAATCAAAAAAAAAAAAGAAAGAAGACTAAGACTATGTTACATGAGATTTTTACCAAAAGTTTTGACAGAGCTAACCTCTATGCTTCCATGGCCTTTCTGCTGGAGTTGCAAAGCCAAATTAATTGCTCGGTTAATAGCAGCCCCTAATCCATGGATATATATTTCAGTGTAACTAGACAGTAAGAAAAAAGTGTCAAAGTTTTAGAATGAGGGGTTTTTTATGATAAAGTACCCATTATTTTGAATTATTCATTCATACACCTACCTAATTAATCCTGTGTGGCAAACAATTTCATGTCACTAGGATGGTTTATAATTATTCACAAGAAAAAATTGAAGAAGTACATCCAATTAAAAAACAGCTTTTACCATGTGCTTTCGTGTAATTGTACCTTGGCTTGGATGGTAGCCAATGTACTCAGGCAACAACTGGCCCAGACATTGGCAAAAATAATTATTAAATTTGGTAGCAGTGGTAGGATCAGTTATTTGCCAATGTATTCAGAGAAGTCACAGGTTGTTGAAAGTCACATTGTAAAGGGAGAAACAGCTATTAAGTTTTGAAAGATGAGATCAGGCATGGTTGAGTGGACACCAACCGTTAATGAGAAGTGAACCATTTGAAACTCTCAAAGAAGCCTATTTGGATAAAAGACCATTGAACACAGTTGCTGTTGGACTTCAGGAACTACACAAGCCTGAATACATAAACAGACAAGAACCAGTGGGTGATAAAGTTGTCAAATTTAAGAAAATGGTTGAAGAAGTTGGTAAGTTACATGTGTGCAGATGTAAATACTGTGATTGTTGTTGATCTCACTGGGTGACTGTTAGAAGAAAACAGAACTGTGGTTCTAAATTGAATGAAATGAAGCGAATGCAAAAGGTCTGTATTGGAAAACATCTGGTCAATAGAGTATGGTAGTTTGGCAGTGGCTGCTCTTTCTATTTATTCTGAAAAGTTACTATTTGTAGAGTTTGAAGACTTTGTGAGTTAAACATATCAAGCATATCTGAGAAAACATACTGTAGATCTTGATTTGCAGTCACATCAGCGATTAATTTCAGAAAAAGAACAACCTTAACTTCTCTATCGGTCGGGACTTTGGAGGTAGTTACCCTCTAAACACATTTCAATGATTACACTGTAGTGTTCAGATCTGGGGGATGGACCACAAAATGGCCATGAATACTTGTAAATATTCATCAGTCACAAAAATATCTTATCTTTCAAGTGTCCATAGGGGTCATGCTTCCTCAGGATATTTTTGAATTTTTAAAGCTCTAAAACCTTAATTTGGGCATTTCCCACGATATACAGACTAACTGTACAGGAAGCAAGGGTGGCATACTCTAAATTACAGTTGTCATACAGGAAAAAAAGCTACACTTGTATTCAAATAAGGATCCAGGGTTAGTTATTATGACCCATTCAAAAGAAAAGATCTCTTCTAATAAGTAACAACAAGTGAATCAACCAATTGTCATACTTGTATATGTAAATTTATAATCGAAGACAGTTCATGAGGAGGGACCATGGCTCTCCCTTAACTACTCCACTGCCTGATTTCTCCCTTTGACACATAAAATTACCTGGCATTAAGGACATTTGCTATGAGAAATATCTGGTATTGGTATAGTGGGAAATTATACTGGTATACTGGTTTTTCAACCTCTTGTAAAGTTGCTTTTTATTGGATTTACAAAACCAAGGAAAAAACCCAAACTATTGAACTAATACCTCAAAACTTGCCACTTTAAAACTTTTTATAAATTGTAATCTCAGTGAATATCAAAATATAGTTATAATACAGTTATAATATTGTTTGTCTGTGACACTTTTGCAAAGGAACATGCTCACACCAGACCTATTAACACAAAACAAGAACTATAACTATCAGAATATATATTAAAGGTTATATATATTCATAATCATATACCCTCAGATAACTTTTTGCAGTCAAAAAATTAAATAAAATGGAAAAAAGCATCATGAAAGTTATAAATTCAGTATATCGGTATGACTGAAAAAGTCATATCGAATTACTGATATAGGATTCAATACTGGTATTTGCAGTATATCAGTATACTGAACATCACTATGGCATTAACCAGAGTACGGTAAAACAATAAAAGTTCCCGACCACAGTCAAGGAGTTAAAGAGCACCTTTTAGCATCTGTATCACTGTACCTCAGATTGGCAAAACGTTACATTATCGATAAATTTTGTTCCAGAAGAAATGTGCCACATCAGGTTAGCAATTTAAAACACAAGAGCTAATGAGGTTGATAAGGCTTAAATCTTAAGCCAGAGTACCTCATAAAAGTAATTGGCCATAACCATTCTTAAACTGCCTGATATGCCAACTTCTATTCTTTTATTTTTCTGTTAGTTTTCACTAGAAATTTACACTTAAACACAATTTGATGCACAACCAAATTCTAAATTTCGGTCATACTAATTACCGACAAAAACCGTCAAAAACAGCGACTGCCTAGATACGTATATTTTACTGAATAATTTACCCTGAATCCAGCAGCTTTTGGGATCTTTCCAGCTGATATTTAAAATCAGATCGCTTGTTAACGTAAATGTCATTTTTCTGCTTGGCCATGTGACGTTGTGGTGCTCGTTTGTGACGGACAACTGTAAGGAACGTAACAAAACATATCAAAAATAATTGCAGCAAAGCCTTTTGAAAACTACGGTGTCAACAGCTCATCATGTCCCATTGACAGTGTGGCAATCTATTTTTATTGGGCTATACTCTTATGGTAGTTGCAAATTTACGAGCTGCGCACAAAAAAGTGATCGTGGTGTTCGCGTAACAGAATTTACAGACAAAGTACTGAAACTGGTATAAGCAAGCTCCTAGTCAGATGTCATCCACGTGCACACAAGTTACACAGGAAAAATATAGGCAGAAGATAAAAACAACTCACATTTATCGTCCGAGTTTTTAGATTTTTCCGCCATTTTGAATGGTGTTTGGCTTAAAGGCTTGGCCACTAAGCAAGTTAGTCCTCTTCCTTACTTGATCAAGCTGGAACAAACAACGTTCTTTAAAGGTAAAATAAAATCCCTTTACATCCATTACATAAATAAAACAGGGAGCTTACAAATGCATGCTTTACGTAAACTATATAAACTGCTTCTTCCTTTCAAGTGGAGCTTCACTACATTTGGTATGTTTTTAGGAAATGAAGCTGGATTGTACACGTAATTTACCATACAGCTTACAACATCCAAGACTGGTTCTCTACTGTCGTTCACTTTTGAAGCTTTCATTCTAACTTTCCTACTTCTTTTCTTTCTAGAGCGTCCAGCCGATTTCCATCGAACAATATGGTAATTTTTGTCCTTCCTATTTAATATTATATACTGTAAGGGTTGAAAATTCAGAAATTAATGCCATTAAAATTGCTGATTTTTTGACGTATTTTATTGAACACTAGCCCAAAGAAATTCATGAAATAAAGGACTTTCTCCTTACTGCCAGAAGGAAAGATGCCAAATGTAAGTAGACAGCTGTTTTATTGGAATTCAAATTTAAAAGTGCAGTATTTTAAACATTACCATGATCAAATTCAGACTACGAAAGGCTCGTTCTTCAAGCTTGAAGAACGAGCCTTTCGTTGTTTATATCCAAGCTTGCAAACACCTACACTTTCTACGCTCTGTAGACTGAGTTTACTCGTATCAAATTCAGACTGTTTAGTATGGATAAATTTCCATAAGAAATGAAAAAAGTGTTAGCAAACCACTATATCAGTAAGTATAAAGTATTATCCAAGCTTTGACTCAGGAAAGCGTCTATCAAATGAATTATTGTTGTCTTCCTAAGAAGTTGTTTTACCAATTGCTAGTTTGCTGGCAATTTGGGTCAGCCCACCAATATTTCTGTCAACAAGCTACAGTGGCACCCACATGTTTTTTACCATCATCATGGGTGTAGTTTGCTTGTAACATAGGTGTACTACGTGAAGAAACTACAACCATTATGTGCGTATTACACAATGAAACAGCACATTTTCTGCTGTGAACACTGTTTTCTTATGAAATTTATATCTGTCACTACACCTGTAGTGTATGTATGGAGAGTTTAAATGAACCAAGCCTTGTGAACAATTTGATCGATTAATATCAGACCAGTAATTACTAATGGTTATTTGGTCTTATTACATTGACAAGAGTCCAAAGCAAGTTCAAAAGATTGGTGAAAAGTCACAGGTTAAGAATACCATTGGGTTCAAAATTTCATACAAAATGTCAGTCTAACCTAGTGAAATGAAAACAATTTCTAAACAGTGAGAGGTGAAAACAGAGCCCATTCATGGTGGTGTAATGTGAACAGAAATTCCAGAACATTCTTGGTTAGCTTTGGTATTCAAACTTTGTCGCCAAGAAACTGTAACCAAACATTTTATTTGCAATATTGAAATATAGGCTCAGTAAGGTTTGCTGCACATGCTATGTTATCATTACATATCAGTATGTTACATTAGCAAATCAAGCCAAGACATTGATGAACAGACAGTTGGCAATTCATAACAATTCATAACAATGAACATATTCAAAAGTTAGAAAGATTAAAAAGTAATTCTCTCAGCACTGGTTTTCTTTGTATTTTTCTCCTGAGGTTTTGATGAACTTAATTTTTTGGAAACTAAATGTCAATATTCAAAATTTGATGTTGCAGAGATTCCATTTGCAAAGAATGTTCAAAAATATTATTGTTCTTCTGACAAGATCCCATTATACCAAGTTGTAGTCAATAGTTAAAAATTTTTGTTTCTGGTTTCATAGCTGTAAAAATCATGAAAGGTAAAGAGAAGGTGAAATTCAAAGTAAGATGCAGTCGTTATTTATACACTCTGGTTATCAAAGATAAAGAAAAGGCAGACAAGTTAAAACAATCTTTGCCACCTGGTAAGTTGTCTTACTGATGTGGTTCTTGTTCTTTTCTCAATGACAAGAATCTTCAAGAGGTCTTCATTAGATTTTTTTGATTTATTGTCTAAGTTTTACATTATTCTTTTTCATCTAGGACTTGATGTGAAAGAACTGAAAAGCTGAAGTGTAAAAATAAGTCTTCTTCTCTAATAAAAACTGCAAAAATTTATCTTGCATTTTCGGAGCAAGTTGTTGAATACAGTCACGAAAATGGATGCCAGTGACCCACAATGGTCCTTAGGGGCTGAGCCCATTATTCCTGTGTCTATTTTCAAAGATCATCTAAGAAGCTCTAAATGTAAAAGAGGCAGTTCTAAACTATAAAAGGGGCAGTTGTAAAATAGAGAAGGGGCAGTTCTAAAATATAAAAGGGGCAGTTCTAAAATATAAAAGGGGCAGTTCTAAAATATAAAAGAGGCATTTCTAAAATATAAAAGGGCCAGTTCGAAAATATAAAAGGGGCAGTTCGAAAATATAAAAGAGACGTTTCTAAAATATAAAAGAGCCATTCTAAAATATAAAAGGGGCAGTTCGAAAATATAAAAGAGGCATTTCTAAAATATAAAAGGGGCAGTTCTAAAATATAAAAGGGGCAGTTCTAAAATATAAAAGGGCCATTCTAAAATATAAAAGGGGCAGTTCGAAAATATAAAAGGGCCATTCTAAAATATAAAAGGGGCAGCTCTAAAATATAAAAGGGGCAGTTCTAAAATATAAAAGAGGCTGTTCTATAATATAAAAGGGCCATTCTAAAATATAAAAGGGCCGTTCTAAAATATAAAAGGGGCAGTTCTAAAATATAAAAGGGCCGTTCTAAAATATAAAAGGGCCGTTCTAAAATATAAAATGAGCATGTGAAAACGCAGCCAGTTGAATAACCAGACAAGGTTTCACGCTACTCTGGCTTAAAATGTTTTGAACGTAGTTTACAAAACTACCATTTATGATCCAACATTTCGACACTCTAGTCTAGTGTACTCATGAGAGAAGATCAGTCTAAGCATGAGATCCCTGCTTATATCCTCAGAGAGCCCATGATGACGTTATGTATTAATGAGATGCAAATAGGCATCCGGTAATAAACCACCGTCACCGCGATTCAATGTAGTAGGGGCGCTAGCATGGAAATTCGATGATGGATTTTGCGATTGTTCCGTATATTCGAGGAATTATGGAACCTATTAAAAGAAACTTTGGTAGTTTCAATGTAAAAGTTGCCCAAGTGCCATTCTTGACGTTGGGACATATTGCAAAGCTTAAGGATATTATTGCGAAGGATCAGAGAAAAGACGTGACTTATTTCATTCGATGTAACGACCGTAGGAGTACATCGGTCAGACTAAACGTCAGTTTGGAACGCGCTTAGAAGAGCACCAAAAAGGCAATTTCCTTTTCAAACAAAAGAAAAGAATGCGTTTGTGAGCACGCATGTCAAACCAACCGCACAGCCGCGCGGGAAAATTCCAAAATTATTACCACCAATTCCCGTTACCATCAAAGACGTTGTCTGGAGGCGTAGCATATCAGTAGCGCACTCCCTCCACTGAATCTCGATGGCGCTGCTCTGTTTGCGGATACCTATTTGCATCACATTAATAGATAACGTCATCAGTGATTCTCTAGGATATAAATAAGGACCTGATAAAATAGGCAGTTCTAAAATATAAGATAAGCAGTTCGAGACAAAATGGGAAGTCCTGAATATAAAAAGTGATTGATATTTTGGAGAAAATCTTGCATTGAAAAATCCCAACTGAATTGAATAGCCTGAAGTATAATAATAATAGGCTTGATTTTGAATTTTGAGTTGCAATTTGATACTATTGATATTGATATTGATACAATTTGATACTATTAAAGTCTTCGGAAATTTTCGGTGATCAAACTGTGGAACGCCATGGACTCAGGAAAACTCTGAGTTCCAGACGGGATTCGAACCCGCAATCTTCTGAATGCTAGCCAGACGCTCCAACCATTGAGCCACTAGAATTCAGATGGCCAAGCAAGGTTGTCTTCGGTATTTAAAACTGGAACTTAAATAGACTTTAATGGTATCAAACTGCAACTCAAAATTCAAAATTGACATCTAACTGAAGACATCTAACGGCTTGCAGTCCAGCAAGTCATTGCCGATTGGCTCGTCTCAGTTTTTCTGAGTCCGTGGCATTCCACAGTATTATCAGCAAAAACTAATATTTCTATTTTTGTAGTTAAAATAGTTTCGCGTGGCCACAATAATTATATATTTTGTTGAAATGGACAAACTTTTCTTTAACTTTTTTACCTTGAGAATCCTCGTAAAATTTACCCCCAAAATGCAGAAAACGGCATTTCTGAGGCTCTGGATTCCAAAATTCCTTGAAAGCATGTGCCCTGACCCACCTAAGAGATCTGTCCTGCCTTTGGTGCTGGCATTTTCGATCGCAGTTTTCTCATCGACAGGGAGACGCATGGGCATCTCCACTGCACCTTAGGAGGGTATTTGGATGTATACCGTTGTTGCCATGCCACACTTGCTAACCATTGTTCATTTTAGCAGCTAACCTGTTATTTCGCATTCATGTTTGGATTACTGCCGGGCCGGCCGTTTAAACTAAAGAAACATTGTTGCAGAAACAGACCTGTCGATGTTTTTAGGTTTGCAGCACGCCAAAACATGGATCACTTATTTAAATCATGCTATTAAAGAAACAAAAATGAACAAACCAGCTTAATAGGAAACAAAATGACTTATCTCTTCATTTCTCCCAACTTAAAACGAGTAAAAATTGTTACCTAGCTTTCAGATTGACCGTCCATAATCAGTGCCCAGCAAGCATTCGACTTGTAGTAACTGGGCGCGGCACATGATGCCTAATTAACATTTTACTTCCAAATTGTTTGAAAGAGTAAGTTTTTAAGAGAAAATATATGGCGAACCGGTCATATTCCCTTGAAAATAAACGAAAGTTTAAATCAAATACCTTTTAAACAACTTGATTTCGCCGCCCCTGTTTTCCAGGACTTCAGTGACGAAGTTGTTGACAAGTTTGCGAGAGCATAGGGTGAGTTCTGTTTCTCACCAACATGTTTGAAAACAATGATGAACACAAGTTTGGTTCACGTGGGAACTTGGTGAATGTCAAGACTAAGATGGCGAACTAGGGTGCAAGTTCGTCATATGTACTTGTACGAACCTGCACCTTAGCTCGCCATCTGAGTCGTGGTAGCTCAATGGTTAGAGCGTCTCGCCGGTCATCATTAGGTTGTGGTTTCGATTCCCGTCTAGGTCTCAGAAATTGTTTTTCTGAGCGAAGAGCTTGACGAACGTTCACTAGCCGTCTGATGTTTGCCAACAGTTGTCAGCCCATGTTTGCAAATTACTTTAGTTTCTCATGCGAAAGCGCCTTTTCCACACTATAGCGTGGAAATCTGTTAAAAAAAAAATTCGAATTGAAAACGACTTTACGCTACCGATTTTTATTAAAATTATATAACTGGTGCAGATGGTCCTGTGAAGTTGACAGATATGAAATAAAAAAGATGAGTTTGCAGAAAGAGGTAAACGCCATGGGGGAAAAAACACAAAAAATAATTATTTTTTACTAACACTCTCTAACCAGGTATTTACAGCGGGATGGCAATCTTGGAGACCGGCTCTTCCTTCTACCATTAGCCTCGCAATGAAAGGGCTGCCCTAGAAAGCACGGGTAAAATCTCAAAAAACTAACTTCGGACCGCCGAAGTGTTAAAATCAGATTTCCAAACGCCGTCTAGGTGTGGATTTCCGTGGTTTTGGCTTACGAACTATAAACGAGTTTGAGATGGATAATGATAACGAGTAATAATATTCCCGTTCCGCTTTGTTTGATGACAAACCAAAGCTGACGATTCTCCAGGCTCAGGAACATGTCGGATTTACATTCTTTGATCGCATTACAAACTAAATAAATTGCGAGAATATGCATATAGCTAACTCACTAAGACACCAGAGTCTTTGCACATACAAGGAGACAAGTGCCCGCCACTTTTCAACATGGATAAAAATACCATTTTTGTGGAATGAAAGTGCCATGTTTAAATGTCCTCGGTCATGCAAATCACGAGGGTTTCTACCCGATCAATTTATTCACATCGGAAACATGCACCGACTGAAATCCAGCTATGTTGGTTGATGTTTTCATCAAGTGATTCTGGGTTGTCATGTGACGACTAAACGGCCATGTCTGTGGAAAACGTGAAAGTTCCGACGTACAACAAAACGAAGGGTCAACGGAAATAATTTCATCTGAGTATTTTACCAGCAGTTGGAGAATTAATGGTGTTCTTGTCGAAGCCACCAATCGCAAGGTATTTAATCATGCTGAGATTCTTCATGTATTTAGGCCTGCATGTGGCTCAAGTGGGAGTTATGATTTGAATTTTTTTGACCTCAATTAAAAACGGGTATGAATCCAAAAGATCATTTCATGAACTGGAGTTCTTCAAAGAAAGAACTTCGAGAGAAAACCCTTGTAAATTTCAACTAGGGCTGGGCTTCGTTGGAGGAATGCGAATCCAGATTGAGCTTCGATCCTTTCACTCCAATGGATTCAGAATCCATTTCTGGATCCATCTGAAGAACCGCTGAATCTATTTTTGGATTCATACTTTCCCGAAAAATCGCAGCTCAAGGTTCAAGATTGTGGAGACGAAACTCCACCTGAAATTGCTTTAGAATTTTTCCGAAACGTTACCTGCTGGACCAAAATTCGGCAAATGTAATTTCCTGGATCACGACGCATTTTACTTCAAGAAATGTACTTTTTCAGTTTCGTTTTCGTCCTTCTGGCAGTTCTCTGGACGAAATTCTGCTTCAAAACCTCCTATTGGTAGCTTCAGATTCCAACTAAGAGGCATAATGTTCGCGTGGTTTGTGTCAGGATCGCTGCCGTAAGTTTTATTAGTGTCGCCTTGCATTTTTAACAGCTTATATGATAAGTGAAAAGCTCTTTGAATGAATTTTTAAAATATTTATCATGAGATACTGGCTCTGGATTACACACGTAAAAAGTTTTTACCGATTCGTCGGTCAAAAGGTGAACATTGTTAATCAACGTTCGTAACAAAGACCATTCATAAGACAGAAATTAAATTTGTATTTTGAGTCTTGAGAACATAGTATTAGGAATGTATACGCAGTCTTAGGAAATTTTGCTGATCAAACTGTGGAACGCCGTGGACTCAAAAATATGCATGACGTTCCACAGTTTGATCAGCAAGATTTCCTAAATATTTTAATAGTATCAAACTGCAATCTAAAAACACAAATTAACACCTAACTGAAAATTTACCTACACCTAACCACTTGTAGTCCAGCATGTCATTGCCGACTGGCTCATCCCAGGTTTAAATACCGTAACATTGCTCTGCCATCTCAGTTCTAGCGGCTCAATGGTTAGAGCGTCTGGGTAGGATCCAGAAGGTTGCGGGTTCGAGGCCCATCTGGATTTCTAAGGCCATGGCGTTCCACTATTTGATCAGCAAGATTTCCTAACACGTTAGAAGTTAAACTGAGAACATTTGGTGGTAAACCTCTAAGTTACAATATAATTATCCAAAGTTAACATTTTAGTCATGAGAAGTTATTAAAAAAAGACGATACAAAATAGAAACTATTATTTAATTCATTTCTTTTGGAGCGAGCTAAACAAAAGCCACGCCAGCATGCATTAATACGAAACTCCGTCTACAATGTTCTGTCCGAACATTATAGACAAACTTAGAAACACTTGGAAAAAGTACGAAAAAACCTCTTAATTTTACAACTCATTTTTTTTTCTACCAAGAGATCACAAAACCTTATAGTGAGCCACTTTAGTAATATGCTATAAATTAATGATAATGAATAATTAAAAATTGCTCCTAACTACCAGAAAATGGTTACATGTTGTGTTATATATATGAGGCAGACAGCAATATCAACCGGACGTCTTCACTCAATCTAGAAACTATTTTTGTGGAAATCAACGACTGCAATGTACCATTACTAGAAATACTATAAAGTTGATGATATTTAACTGTCTGTCTGATAACTGGGACATTGATAAGGAATTGAACTTCTTTTTCTTAATCGTCGGCTGCAGGAGCATCTGCGTCTAAACTACCTTCCATCGAGCCTTCCCGACGACGGGCGCTGCGACTCGGAGGGGTGTCGTATCCACTTCGAGTACCACCTCCTCGTGCCCTAAAACAGACATGTTTATAAAACAATTTAAGAAGGCTCCCTAGGGTAATTATTTATGGGGGCTGGCAACTAAATATGGGTGTGCACGCATGCGTAGATGGTGATCTTGTCGAGCCGTTATCACTGATCTCGATATAAACTTGATGGGGGGCATCGGGCACTGATCTCAATATAACTGGATCTCTATAGCCAGCAGTCAAAATTTTAAAGCTCACGGCAGCCATCTTACTACTCCCTGTCCAGTGCTCTTTTTGAGTTTAAGAGTAGTTCTCAATCTTATATCTCATACAAAAAAACAAACAAAGACGTTGCATGGTCTAATATGGTCAGGTAAAAGACAAATCACAAGGTTTTCCCGGGGGAGTTCGAAATGCCGTAAAATTATCAACAGATGCTAATTTACTGCCGGCCAGTGAACAGAAAAAAAAATACGGAAATACTTTCCAAAGTTGTAAAGAACACACTTGAAGACTTTGTTAAGATACACAATATATTTTCAAAGGTAGAAAAATAAACTTACACTAAAATTTTTTGACTGATCTCACGGGTCTTTTACAAGTTTTATGTTTCTCGATGACAACATCGTTAAAAAACAAAGTAACATATTTTACAGTTTAGCAATACCAAAGAATAGAAAAACTAAAGTTTTATGCAGCTTATTTAGCACTGTTTGTCCAATAATGTAACGAAAGTCGGCTTTGTTGTTGTGTTCTTTTCGTCTGTTTTTGAGTTGCTCACTCCTTAATAAATTTCGTGGAGGCCATCTTGGTACTCCAAAAATGACATTTCCGGTGGCTTCACTTTTTTGCCGCCATGCGGAATCCAGTTATATTGAGATCAGTGGCATCGAGTCAAAATTTGATGCCAACAATATGGCGGACTTCCGAGTCGTAAGATGATTGCCATTGAACTTCTGGTCAAAAACCATGGCAACGAAAGTCCGAAGATGTGTTTTTAATGTAATAATCGTGAAAATATACTGACGTTCCAACAATATTATTACCATCTTAACACTCGAAGATTACACAATATGAAAAATATCGCAGGTTCGTCGTTCTTCTCCTACAGTTGGAGACACTTTGCACCGAACTTACACTATCTTAAAATGACAAATGCCCATAAAGGGAGACGGAACAAACTGTAACCTGTACACAGCTTATTTCAATCCGAAGGTTTACTAAAATTGACGATCCAAATCCCATTTGACCCGAAAATCCCCAGGGCCTTTGCAGTGGAATGACGGGCGAGCGGGAAAGACCCTGGCAAAGGCTGGTCATATGACTCCCATAAATCTTGAAGTATTTGGTCACGTGGGTAATGCTATTCAGGAGGAAGACTGCAGTTACCAGTGTTCAGAAATCTTCACTTTGCCTACGACTTTTCCTTGACCGACTCGAAGGCTTCATAAGATCCTACATGTGTAGCTCTAAAGCTGAACAGAAATGTGAGTAATGAAATGAATCAATGTTTGAGATGCGGACCAGTAAAGTCATGTTGGACGGAAAAAACAGAACTGAGTCAGAAATACTTCAAATTTGACGTTTATTCACCGTCAAGACGTACCCTTGGAACTCAGTCATACACCGCTTCCACGACAGCTTCAGACAGCGGGAATGGCTACAAATTGATTGCTGCAGTTATGGTATTGCTATTTTGCATTAAAGCAGCGGATTAAGATGTGCTTGAAGTACTTTCAGTTGACATTGTTGAGAATATTTCAAAGCTAGTCTGCCTTCGCAGACTACAGAAAAGCAGTCAAAACAAAATTTCCAAGTGGAATACAGGGTGGCATTCGACTTGGTCAAAAATCAAAACTGGTCCATTAAAAGCAATATCAATCAGATTCGACGCCAACAAATGATTGTGGAATTCCAAACCGAACTGTATTCGATCTGATCGGATCCGAGCATCTCTTGTAAGTAGATGCCTACGTACCAGGAACTTACGTTTGCCAATGAGTATTTTAATAAAATACAAAACAATGGATACTCCGTAAATAGATAAAATTTTATTACTCAATATTTCGACCCTGTGTTACAGTCATTATCCGGAACGTAGTCGAAATGTTGAGTAATAAAATGTTATCTGTTTACGGAGTATCCATTGTTTTGTCTTATTAAAATAACAGGCACAGTTCTATTCGTTACCTTAGGCGGCTTTTAAGTTGCGCAATTTCTCGCTGAAGCTGTTCATTTTGCTCCAGTTGATCATCCACTTCTCTCTGGAGTCGACGTTTCGACGAGTTGGCCTGACTGATCTCTTCTTCAGCGTCGTCCAGTTGTCGTTTGGTTTGTCTCAGTCGTTGACTCGCTTTGTCGTACTAAAAAGGAATGAGACGAAGCATTTCGATAAACCTATCCGATAAACAGAAGCAATGTTGCTTTTAAATTACTTTACTGTGGTATGGAGAGAGCGCTTAAAACAACTTCAACTACTGCAATAATGACTGGCCAGAACTAGTATAATTAAGGAGAAAATAAAAGAAACAAACAGTGAACAAGTTGTGTGAGCAAATTAACAGTTGAAAATAGGAATAAACTCCTTATTCTTATATGGCGGCATACCAAACTTGCACAACCAAAGGGAACTCTATCCAAATTTGAACAAACCCGGTTTTTGTTTTTCTTTTTCCGCCTCCAGCGTTGACCGATAATAATATGCTGTCTACAGAAATAATTTCTTTGGCACAGGCATCTAAATGTTCGATACGTCGCGAACCAAACTGTCAGTTCCTTGTTCTTTTACTCTCTTCCCACTCGCGAGCGAGTAAATCACAAGCAAGCTGGTCATGTATAAATACATTTATTACAAAATCTCATTATCCCCAAATTTATTCAAAGTTTCTCTATCACTGTATCCGCATTCATACTGAATGGATTGACAGTCATCCTCGTGTCAATGTCAAGACTTGGGAGTCTGCTCTTACATGGCATTAAATTTTGATTCCAGTGGAAACGGTTCGTCTTCTACCAGACGTCATTGGGTTAAGATAAACAGTTTGTATACTTAACGATAAAAAGTGTAGGTAGAGATACTTTACGAAAAAAATAACTATGAAAAATTGTTATCGGGCCCTGAAAGACACCATTTGTATACCAGGCCTGTCGATATGTTGATGCCTCGAGTCACTTCGCTGCTCGTTGCTTCTGAGTTCCCTGCTTTTCTTGTTTGTGTGGCTCATTTTTTGGCTCATTTTGATAGAATGTCACTCAAAACTCTCTCTTGGGTAGAGATCTGTGTCAGGACGTGGACGAAAGTGTGT
>JBAHVQ010000456.1:2979940-2995057 GCA_036872915.1 Nanipora kamurai | reverse complement strand
ATATGTGTATATATATATATATATATATGAAACAATAGGGTAGCTTTTGTGATCATAAACTTAAACTTGCCCGCTTCTACCACCCTCTGAAATTCACCTGGTATGAACATTCTTACCTCTTCTTGCAAACGTTTCTTTGATTTTTCCAACTTGCCGTTGTTGCTCTGATACTCGTTCACAAGCGTTTGCATCGACTCCAACTCCTTGCTGTATTTCTTCTTACTCATCTCCAGTTCTTCTATCATCGCGTTCTGCTCATCAAGGTGTCGCTTTGAATCAGCAGCCTGTCAAACATACACATGATCAGAAAAATAAACCGAACGTTTTCCGTCAAAAAATCGGACTTTGGTCCTTGATGAGAAACCTCCGGCACACCGATAACTGAGAAAACTAACCAATTTTGTACAATCTGTGGTTCGATTATACTATGTTAAATTATAGTATTTTTGCCCGACATATCTTGAAGGAAATTTGGTGGCTCAGAATAAGGACGTTCCTTGAGCAACAACACTCAGAAAAATTTCTGAGTCCTGGACGTACCTGAATCGAACCCTTCTCAACGGCAATCAGAAGGTTACCGGTTCCATTCCCGTCTTGGAGTTAGAATTTTTGAGTTAAATTTTTGCTGCAGGAACATCTTCAAGAAACTTGTTAGTTTGCTTACGAAAATTTGAAGTGCTAGACGTTTAAACGATTGCGAACTTTTTTTACTACTAAACTCTTTCCTATCCGAGGACTTTTCCTTTGACGAGTAAAATCGTCTAGCGTTAGTCAGAGTCAAATGCTGAAGTCTCCATAGGTCACTGAGGACCTATACGGACAGGAAGGAGTTAAGGAGATAGGTTTTAATCCCTTGCTAATCAACACCACTCCCGAACGTGAATAGCAAGAAGGCGGTCTCAACTATGGAACATGCGCTTTGTCTCGATCGGGTTCCTTACCATTCAATTGAATTTCACCTGTCTCCACTTTCGGACGTGGAAATTGAAAGGTGAATAGGATTGATGTCATCGAAAAGGAAATTCAACCATACACTACACTAACTCGAAATTTACAAAAAGCAATTAAAATGGACCAGAGTCTTTGTCTGATTGTTAAAAATGCGTTCGCCCTCATTTGCTTGTAAACAACATTAATTTGTACACGTTTCGACACTGTTCTAAAGATAGATCAGCTCAAATTCTTGTTCCTTATAGTCTGTTCGTGATCGAATAAGAAATCCTCTCGTTTTCGTAAACGTAACTCTACATGACGGCAGTACTAGTCAGGAAAAATCGACGATGCGATGTTGTGGAAGATTCCTGCGAACGGGTGCAAACCCAAGAATCGGGTTTGGCCTTTCAGGTGAGAACACATGTTTTTTTTGCGAAGCGAGTAACACGAAGTGATTTACGGCGATTTATGTGAATTATTTTAATTTATTAAACATTATTATTTGTTATTTGTGTAGAGAATTACTTACGGAGGCAAAGGAGGAAGTTATTTTCTATAATGTGCATTGACCCCCTCTAATAGTATAAATCTCTCCATTTACCTGTGTCTGGTGCTGGGAAATTTTTAGTTGCAGCTGCCTCTGATTTTCTTCTTCTTCCTCGAGTTGTTCCTGCAACTGGGCGACTTCGGCCTCAGCCTCTCGGAGTTTTGTACTAGTATTCAGTTTCAGACGTGTCTCTTCCGCCAATGATTCCTAGAAAAAAGTAAGAGGAGTGGTTCGCTCTGTTAAAAACACAGTTGTTGTCTCGTAATTTCTATGTAAACTAAGGTAGGTCGAAAAACCAATATTGTCGTGATCTTTTCAGTGACGATCACCACGGGTTCTTTCCATCTACAAGGTCAGACCAGCCATATTTTGAAAAGGAACACAATACTTTTAAAGATTGGGACCGGTCAGACCGGAAAATTTGGATCTAATGAGGAGGGAGTTCACCCTGGTCCGATTTCACGCCATATAAGAAAACCAAGATGGCGAAAAATGACGAAGGGAAGACGTAGCGTATTGCATCGTACTAAAATGCGTAGACTGAGGAATAATTAGCACGATTTAAATGAACAAATACAGCATTATGTTTCATCGGTGTACATCGGTAATGCTCAACTTATCAGCAACACTTCAGTAGCATTCGGGAGTTACTAGGATCCATAATCCAGCTAAGACCTGCTTCATGGGATTAATACAGTATAACAGGTTGTCTGAATGCATATTCAAAAGGAGGGTAGAATGTTTCAACAATGAGCCTTAACTCATTCACTGCCACAGGGGACCATTACTTTACTCTGGCTAACGCCAGACGATTTTACTCACCAAGGGGGGGAAATCTGGCTGTGAAGGAGTTAATGTAGGGATTCAAAAGTACTCCTTTTCAGACGAAAGTGATTTATGAATTCATCGGGTTGATATCGTTGAACTATACACGCTCAAAAAGTCTTTCTTCTTTTATTAACATTCTCTTGGTTAAGCACACAAGTAGAACTACAACATTTTCCTCCAATTATCGAAAAAGCGGCATGTAACAAAAAACGTTTTTCGTCTCTCATTATCAAAGACAACTCTTAGCAGTCCAAAACAAAGCAGACGTCTCGGCATTTAAACGTATTTGTTCCCCGTGTTGCCATCAACTATGTCGCTGGTAAAACCTGTGAAACGATATATCGTGATTACAGCCAAACTTTTCTCATTGATGTACTTGATGAATGCAATAACCCAATTCTTCAGTGTCTTCAAAATACTGTTTCCGACTTCGTGAAAAGCGAAGTCTGCTAGCAGGCTCTCTTAGGGGTTGGGGTGTGGGGAAGGAGAAAGAAGAGCCTGCACGCATCCTATTGCAATTTTAATTCACCCCCTTGTCAATCATTAAAACGGTTGGCGTGGAAACGTGACACCTTTTCAGTCGATATAGGCCAATTTACACTACACAAACTAACCCGGTTTCGCCCCCTAGTCCGCCCTAACACGAGTTAGGCTTTGTAGTGTAAATGCAAGTAACCCGGGTTAGACCTTGGTCACGCTAACTCAGCTTCGGAGGTACACATTCGCCCTTCAGGTCTATCCACACTGGACTTTTTAAAAGTGAATAAAATTACCCTAGAAATTAACATTTGGTGGTTTTGTATGCAATAGAATCAACAAGTTATCCTGTCACTCTTACTTTATCAAGTTTCCCATGAGGGACGAATTTATTTGCTTTCGAAATTACAAAAATCGCGTCGCGTTACGATTTCGCATCCAGTATGAATACTTTTGGTCGAACTCACTTTAGTGCAGTTTCGCAAGTAATGTAAACGTGCGAGGTGGGCGAACTCGGGGAGAACCCGGATTAGTCTGTGCGGTGTAAATTGGCCATATGTTGTAGTGAATCAATCATTGTCATATCGCCTTACCGCTCTCACGATGTCAAATTCAAAACTTTTGTGTTTCTATTTAAATGCTATTATTCAATAAGTATTGGGAGAAAATTGATCTGGATTAGAAAGATGGAAACCTTAAAGAAAAACAAGGAATGGAATAATAGGCAAACACGTGTAATAATTTCTGCATGCCTATTCCGAGTGCTTCTTGAAATATATACTCAATAAGTCATTTAATTTAGAGATTCGAATTTAGAACGCTACTACAGAGATTGCAATTGAACCCGTGCAGGCTCTCCTTTCCCCAGCACTGCTCCCCAAGCCCTCTAGGAGAGCCTACCCGTACCCTACGGTGTATCCGAAGTCTATTGCACTGGAAAAGGTCAGGAAATCTTACTTTTCCCGAAACCAGTTGGAAGTACAGCAAGAACATCACTACCAGATAAAGGTCAACTACAGCATGCTCTTGTTCTGACTTCAAATTCCATTCATTTAAATTCGTTGACATTTCAGGCTTATCAGCTTTGCTTTCCAATAGAAATACGTGGGCATGAGGGACTCAAAGTGATGAAAATTACCAGGGCTTGCTGCTCCTACTTTCCATCTTTCGCCCCAGTGCTTCTTCCGTTCCAGTCCCCCTCCAGGACCTCCCGTCCCCACCTGCCTTGAAGGCTATGAAAACCGCTTGTAAAGAATGGACGGCGAGATGAAGGACCCGGCAGCCAATGAAAGAATTGGCTTCTTTTGAACTTACACTGTTCCGGCCAGTGGGAACGGAAATGATAGCCAAACTTTCATTGAAATATTTTGAATTTTACGGGGGAAGAGTTAGAGAAACTGCACTGCAGCATTTCGAGTCACATATGAACATGATTTTTCGTATTGCACCATCTTACCTGCACTTCTTGAAGCTGAAAGCTCAGAGATTTGTTCTGTCTTTCCAAAGTACTTGACTTTGACTCGGCCTCTTCCAGTTGAGTTGTCAGTGACTCCAGTTCCTTGTTGGCCTTCGATTTGGCTGATTGTAATTCGGCCACCTGTCGTTCATCGTCAGTCAAACGAACGTTTACTTCGCCCAGACTGTTTTCTAAACTTTTCACGCGCCTCTCAAGCTCGGATTTCGCCTTGGACGTGGCCTCCAGATCGGCCTGGAGTTCGCTCTTGTCTTCTTCAAGGTTGGCTTTGGCCTTCTCCAAGTGCACTTTGGTCTGTTGAGAAAAACGTCCCATATATCGAGAATGTTACAACCTAAACTTCAAAATCATGCAATCCACCAATAATAACCATGATCAATATGACTAATCAGTGTCCCAAGAAGTCCATCTACCAGAAATTACAACAGTAACAGCTTGTCAGCTCTTTTTGATCATGAAAAACGTTCTTACCTATATTCTTTTCCAAACATTTTTCTACCATCCAAAATGTAAAAAATTGACGGTTTATTTCTTAGTCGTGAATTTGATCGAATGGAGAACACTTTCTGAGTTACTTTTGCGCTAGTTATTTGTCTACAAGTCAGCTGCTATAGAAACTGTACGAGTTTCATTCCATGTTTTGGCTAATTTTCGCCAATCAGTCTTTGGACTTTTATACCAAGACTAATCCATGCTGTGTTCGTTGTCTGTGAACACGAGCGACATAAACTTTTACGCTGGAAATTTTATCCAAGCCTGAAGACCTGCAAGGGTTTATATCAGTGAAATGTGAACTCAGTTGATCAGTTTTATCAACTGAAAAATCAAAACTTTTATGGTGAGCAGCGTTAACTGTCTCGTGAACAGCAGCCCAGCACACTGTATGGCTGAAATGTAAGCACCGTAGTTCCAAAAAATCCAATTTGTTACCTTTTTCGTCTGTTCCAACTGAATATTCAGTTCTTCTACCAGCTGCGAGTGTTTCTGTCGCAAGTTAGACATTGCAGCTTCATGAGCAGCTGATTCCTCGTCAATACTCTTCTTCAGCGAGTCCAGTTCGTGTTCGCGTTTTTTTCGCATTTCTTCAACAGCAGCTGTGGTGTCGATTGACTCCTCAAGCTCTGATTTCAAGTTGTTTAGTTCCTGCATAAAACGACGATAAACGTTCAGTCAGTTCAGCCTGATAATACCTGGATAGTGCTGACGCATTCACCCACTCTTTAAAGATAAAAACTGGTGACAAAATGAGGTATTCTAGACAAGCGTTGCTCTAGCATGAACTACGAGGAGTATAGTTGTTCGCCATTTACATTACCTCGCTGGTTGTTTTTCTTTGTTTCTCCGCCTTAACTCTCGAAGCTTTTTCTGCATCCAGATCTTCCTTCAACTCTTCAATCTGATTCTCTAATTCACGTTTCGTTCGTTCAAGATCGAGTCTTTTATTGGTTTCTTCATCGGCCCTTAAAATGACATTGACAATAACATCAATTTAAATCAACACTCGTGACCACCTGTTAGTCAAGCGCGCACACTTACGAACGCACGCAGGCACCCGCGGACAACCCACCCCCCCTACGAACACGTGTACACACATCCCACACATAAGCACGTGCACATATCTCCGTACACACAGCCAGACATTCACGTTTACCTTGCATTAGCCTCATTGACTTCCATCTCTCTCTTAGTGAGAGTGCCCTCCAACTCTTCAATCTATAAGCAACACGACTAAGATTAGACTGCCATCACTACTGACTACAAATCAATTTCGTACAATGTATAACGTTCGACCTTGCGTTGTGTTGTACTGAAAATAAACTAAGTGAAAAGCTGCCACTGAATACCATAAACTGGCTAACGTTTATTTTTGACTGTGTTTAACTCGTGACCAGTAAATCAATTAAGAATATGCCGTAAGGAAAGTCAATTTGGTGTTTGAGTATCATATTAAAGACTCCTTCTCGGATATGGTAATACTTCACACGAGGTGGACTATACTAGTCTATGTGGCATTACCTGTACAGTGGTATACGCGCAGGTTTGAGTCATAATATTGTCTTATTTTATCGTTGTAGCTTAGACAACTGAGTCATAGACACTGACGTCATACTGGTATTCTGTATCTTGGAGTCTCTGTAAGGGTCACGCGGCCAAATCAGCTTACCCTTTGTTTAGCTTCTGATAATCGTTCCTGCAACTCAGCAATCTCGGCTAACAGCTTCCTCTTTTCCTTTTCAAGTTCTTGACGCAACTAAACCAAATATGATTATTGTGTGAACAAATCTTACAGTTTACCAATGCAACAACTCATTGTACACTGCGTGAAAAAATCTTTATCTAAGTATTTTTCCTAGGCTGTTGTTATCTATAAGACATTGAAATTACATGTACAACGAAGAATAGTTTTTAAATCTATGTTTACGCCTTAAGTAAGCAACATTTCTGGACTCGCGGGCCCCCCGCGGACTGTGTTGCTATCTCATGGGTCACATGACTCCGATTTTTTTTTACAACCAACCGTGAAATTAGTGTGAACTTTGGTTTACTTTAATACCTTTCATCAAAAAACAGCATTTCTAAAGCATTGGATCCGCTTTCCAAAGGTTTTCAGTTTTTCTCCAATTCTAGTCCTGGTAAAGCGAGAAAATTTTTTCTCTTTGCAATATGGACCCCATTCATAAATGGCACCAATTTAATACTCTTTTTTGTTCATTGAAATTAGCCTGTCGAGCCTCGTTCTTACGTTAAGACCCTTTGACATTTACAACACAAGAACGAGGCTTGATTTAAATGCGCATAAAAGAATATTAAATTTGCAATCATTTGTGAATAAGGTCTACAGAATGTGTTAAATCATTTGAAAAAACTTTCACTACGAAGTCTAAAATCAATTTTCTATTGAGCCCGTTCTTTTAACGACTACCAAGAAAGATAGCCACCAAGAGCCAGTTTTCTAAAGAATACACACGAACCAAATACAGTTCTACATGTTTCGGCGGATCAGGAATATCCCATACGCGATTTAAAATTATCAGTACCACCTTTTCCAGCCGAAACTCGCATAAGGCTTCTAAAAAAATAGGTCTGGTAAATTTTCCTCCACAAAGTTATGTTCTTACACTTGACCTAAGTTGATGCTCACTGGGAGAGTTCACCATCAAAGTCAACGGTAAAATTTCGTTCGAAGAATGCAAGACTGATATTTCCATTCCCATTTACCTAGTTTATTTACGTATCTAAGATGAGAATTAAGTTTGTTTTTTCGTCCAACAGCTCTTAAAATGATGTGGAATGCCAACATGTACGTGCTTATCTAGCTCTGCATTTCAGAAATTTCAATTTGAAAGATATTCAAATACACCACAGACATAGCTTTCATCTTTTATCTTTATTTCCCATCATTCAAGGCGGACGCTCCATAACAAGCTTAAATTATCTCCTGATAGGTAGTGAAATACCAAAGAAGTCAAATGGCAACAACCCGAAGTAAAGGGTTAAAGACTAAATCAGGCGTGTCGGTAGAAATTTCTCTTGGGCGGGTTAGTTTCGAGTATCGCCTATAGGGGGTGTTAGTGTCAGTTATAGGGGGTTTTAATGTCACCTATAGGGGTGTCAGTATAACCTAATAGGGGGTGTTAGTGTTACTTATAGCGGGTGTTAGTGTCACCTGTAGCGGGTGTTAGTGTCACCTGTAGCGGGTGTTAGTGTCACCTATAGGGGATGTTAGTGTCACCTATAGGGGGTGTTAGTGTCACCTATAGGGGGTGTTAGTGTCACCTATAGGTGTGTTAGTGTCAAATATCGGTTTTCTACCATATTTTCTCGACGTTTGTAGTAGCAATAGAGGGTGGAATACTAAACCCCCCTCGGTACGCAACTTTCTTAGATAGTCCTCGCTACCCACAAATCATCACGACAAGACAAGAATATTTGGGGCTGGTTTAACGCGTCGTCGAGCTGCTTTTTACATAGAAGGGACGACCTGTTTAAAGGATCCTGACAGAGTTTCGTAAGAGGATACGACCAAAATTAAGATCGCCAGTAACTAACATGAACTCCGTTGTTCAGAATATTCCCGATATAGTTGACCTTGCAGCAGACATGGGCTTGATGAATTAACAGTGAAACCTGAGGTCTGTCTTACCTTTTCTTCATTTCGAAGTCTATCCTCAAGGTCGGCAATCATAGCATCCTGTTTAGCTTTGGTCTTTCCAAGCATTTTGCATTTGTCTTCTTCATCTTGAAGTGCAGTCGACGTTTCGTTTAATCTCTCTTCAAGTTGTTTTCTTTCTTTACCCAACTAAACAAACGTCAGTATATAAACAGACATCATGAAGATGTATATCATAGCAATCGATGGAACACTCCCATCACTTTTTAAGGCAAAATACCGCCGAAAGTAGTAGGCTAATTTTCCCACCTTTGAGTTGGAATCCTCTAAGGCCACTAAATCCTCTTCCATTTTCTTGATTTTTGCCTCGCATTGTACCTTTTCTAAGTGAAGTTTCTGACGCGATGATTCTTCTTCCTCAAGTCTACCAAAAAAAATTACAAATACTGTCTCATACCGTCAAAAATTGCCATCTGATCGAAGGTTTTGAGCACCTTTGATTACTACTTAATGCCAAAAAGTGAGTAGTAAAAGATTTACGATAAATGTTGAAGATTTGATAGAATACAGATTAAAGTTAAATGGTTTAGAGTTGAGGATTCGATGTGTAAAAGAACAAATATATATATTTAAAAATACGAAGTAACGTTTCCACCAAACTTACTGTTCCTCGAGGTCCAAAATATTTTGCTGAAGTTTTCGTTTCTCTTCAGTTAAATCCTGCACTTTATCCTCTTCCTCTTCTACTCTTGTCTCCAGATCCTGCAGTAAATCCTCGAGCTCGGCTTTCTTTCCCGCCAACCGCTGTCTCATCTCCTCCGCCTCAGCATAAGCTTCACGCTCGCTATCAAGCTGCTCCGACAAGATTTGTTTCTCTTCGCTCACCTGAGCGTGTCTCTGCTCAAGTTCTTTGAAATTTGTCTCGAGTTTCTCCAAAGTATCAGTAACCTTCTTCAGCTCATCCTGTTGTTGATGCAGTTCCTCCTCCTGTCGAGTAACGTTCAAGAGTGGTTTTACCTTCGTGAACAATCGCCACCACGGCCAGTTACGCAGCTTCAAGTAGTTTATGCAGTTTCTCTGCAAGACGCGAATGGCGCTTAGTTGTTGCGTCCTCTTCTCATAGTTCTTTCGAGCCAGGTTTCCACGACAGAATGCTTGAAAGATGGTAATAATCTCGGTCAACTTTGTGTCCCTGTCTTCTTCTAGGTTAGCCAGCACACCAGCTCGGAAGAAGATCTTCGATTGTCCGACACGATACGAATTCTTGTCCAGTTCCAAATGGTCCAACTAAGAAGAAGACAAATTACATGATACTTTAACTTTAGGCTTTGTACACGCCAAAAAAGGAAATGTAGCACCTTCCACAAAAACCGTAGTAAATTAAGTAAGGTAAGAATAAAACAGACCATGCACAATGATTGAAATACCTTTTTAACTAGTAATCGTACAAATTTAGATATTTGTTTTGCCAAATTCTGAGAAGTTTGGAAATTAAAGCGGCTTAGGTACTTCGACTGATTTCCTATTATTTTCAAATCCCTGAGGGTTTCCAAAAATCTCTACTTACAACATTATAGCTCAACAATAAAAAATTTTAACTTTATTGATCTTTATTTGTTTAGCTGAACGTTTTCTCCGAAGGTGCTTTGACGGGTACGTTTCTATCTGAGATGTCTTGCTGAGATATCTTGAAAATTCAAATTTCGAAATGTACAGATAGAAGAAACAAACAAAACATGTCACTTATGATAAATTCACAATTATCCTACACTACTGAAGTTAAGTGAAAAAGTTAACCCGAGCGGGATTTGAACTGGCACCTTTGGGGTACCGGTCCGCCGCTCTACCTGTTGAGCTATCGAATGTACAGGAATTGGGGGCGAGTTATTATCCATATTCAGTGGGCGAGATATTCTCGTGATAACTTAACGTTATCGATGAGGATGGATGTGATAAATAGAATCGGAACGCTTCACATCCATCCTCGTGAATAGCGTTAACTTGCAGCAAGAATATCTCGGGCACTTAAGTTGGATAAAAACTCGCCTCCAACCACTGTAGACTCGATAGCTCCACAGGTAGAGCGGTGGACCGGAATCCCTTTGGGGCAAGTTCAAATCCCGGTCGAGTCAACTGTTTCGGTTGACTTCAGCAGTGTAGGTTAATTGTGAATTTATCATTTCATCCGACCAGAGGATGATTCTGAAATTCGCTTACATTGCCGCTATCCTAATGCGTTTATGGTTAGTGTCTATGAAACGAAATAAATTGTACTTCATTTTCAAAAATTCTTGAAATGACAAAGGAACGCTTTCTACAGTTTTTCGTTTCTCGTTTAATTCAGGACACTTTTAAGTTGTTTGACATGTAAATGAGACAATATGTGACGTCAGTTTAATGTTACAGCGTTTTGGCTAACTGGAAAGTAAGTTTATATCTCCAACATTATTCAACGAAATCATTTGAAACTTTATACGTCAGTTCAGTTCATACTGCCGAACAGCTCTACGTCAAAAATATTTTTGTGTTAGTATTGTATTAGTTCCTGCACCTCCTTATCCTAGATTTGTTTTCATTCCGCCATAATTGAACAAGGTTTTCTTCCTTTATCTTTAACATGGTGTAAGAAATTATCAAGGCAATATGTCCAACCTATCTAGAACAAGAATATTTATGAAGAAGCTAGAATCAAAAGAACTACATTTTATAGACTTCAAGGGTCTGGGAACTGATATGATACTATGAAAATATTTTGAGAGATAGGGCTGCTCAGTACTGTGAAGTAAACCAACGTAAAAGGTTTCAAGAGATTTTGTTGAATAATCTTGGAGATATAACTTACTTTCCATTTAGCCAGAATGCTGTAACGATCAGCAGACGTATATTGTCTCACTTTCATATCAAACAACTCGAAATATCTCTAGAACTAAGCGAGATACGGAAAAACAGTAGACAGCAGTTCTTTACTATTTTAACAGTTCTTTCAAATAAGATTAACTTACTTTTTGTTTCATTAGCACTCTAATTCTAACAATCATTTATAAGTTACAGATAAATCGAATCCATCCGAAGCAATTATTTTTTCCATTAGCATTTTTCTGAACCTTGTAAATGCCACAACTGGTCTCCTGACCATTTACATCTATTGCCCGAGATACTAAACGCTGGATTACAGAAGATTTTACAATCAGCTGCTTTGTGCCTCTAATTTCGTTTCTTGGCGGTTTGTTTTGGTTTTTTTTTTATTTATAGCTAGCAGGAATTTCGATAAAAGAGTAAGCGTTCACAAAGTTACTCTCAGGACATGCCTATCATCTCCATAGGCCAGCCTCTGCGGAAATAGCGGGGGATGTGGGAGTCCGGCACCTAAAGCACTTTTCGTAACCGATTTTGAGGCCACCGGCCGCCATCTCACAAGTCGCAACATATCATGTACTACAAGCTTCCAAGCTTGACATCGCACGCTCAAATTTAGTTAGGGTTTAAGAAATATTAAAGGAGTTTTCCGGGGAAGTAAAAAAAAACCCGAAAACAATCAGCATATGTGATAAGGCAAACCACAAGGATATACGGTAACAAAGTTTTCAAGTATACACTTCCAGACTTTAAGACATGTTTTTGATTGCGAAAAGGCAGACAAGCACTAAAATAGAAATTATAGACTGCTTTCACGAGCCGTTTTACGTGTTTACGTTTTTCGATCACCGCCTTGGTAAACAAAGCACAACATAATAGAAAACCAAAAGGGTTCAGAAACTGCCGGAACTTAGGTCTAGAAAAACTGGCCTTCGCTCGAAACGTCAGCTTTTCTAGACCCAAGTTCCGTTGGTTTCTCAACCCTCTTGGTCTTTTACAAGAGGCTTTCTGGCGGGTCTGTGGCAGAAGTAGGATAAAAGTAGGACTAAAATTTTAGGGAAAGTAGGAATAGAGTAGGAAAATTTACAAAGAAGTAGCACAAAAGTAGGAATTATTTGAGGTTAATTTGGGATGACAATACCATAAAAGTATACATTAGGCCCATTTTTTGATATATGAAATGGACAAAAGTGGCCGCCTCCTTCTCTCAAAAGTAAAATCCAGTGGGGTTCTTCTCCAGACAGCAGAAAACTTGACATTATCCTGGTAGTGTCATGACAAAAGCTAACTAATTTCACAAAATACTTTTCAAAGATAAAAAACTAGGATATGAAGTCAAAAAGTAGGAAAAAGTAGGAAAATCAAGGCATTCTCAATAGAAGGCAGGAAAATTAACAAATTACAATAAAAGTAGGAAAACTACGACTGCCAGAAAGCCTGCTACAAGTGCTCTAGTACGGCCTACGCAGCACTCTACTTTAACAACATGATGGTTTTAAGTTTAGCAACACAAAGGAATAGAAAACTTAATAAATTTCTTCTGACTTTTTGATGCATTTTTTCTCAATACTTTCAGCCAAGCTGTTATCTGCTTCTTTTCTTCTGTTTTTGAACGACGAATGCTTACAAAATTTCGTAGCAGCCATCTTGTGGCCCTCGTTGCCATGGTTTTTGACCGAAAGTTCAGTGGCAGCTATCTTAGGATTCGAATCACCCGTTGTGGCGGGTGATACATTCGAATCACCCGTTGTCAATAGTAGAGGAGCAGGAAGATGTTTCGCCCATTTTTACACAATGTTTACGATTGTTTCGTCATAATATGTAATTGATAGACCTTTAAGCTCGGGATATTTCATCCCATGGGATATTTTTTTGTGCAATATCCCTCCCTCCAGCTCAAAAATGGTGAGTATTACCCGTTGGAGGACTTACCAAGAAGGTGCCGGCCAATTGGAAAGTTTTGTGTAGTACAAATGTAATGGAGACCCGCAGTCCAGTTACATGGAGGTTAGTGTTTAAAACTTTTGGTTTACTTGAATTATCCACTTATTGTTCAGGATTTAAAACACAAAAACGTAACTTGCAGTTGATATAAATCAAAACAGTGTGTGAATTTCTTGTATTAAATGTAAATCATTGCCTAAGACTGGGGAATTGAAGAACTTTAAAGTTCCCGGGGTTGAGGTAGAAGAAATGCAGATCCCTGAAGTTTTGCCCAAAGGGATAGTTTCGTGAATAATTGACCAATGTTTTATAACGAGGGTATTCGACTTACCATAAGCTGAGCTGCTTTTCGTCCATCCATGAAACCTTTGGGAATAACATTAGGTGTCAAAATTTCGTACCTGCAAAAAGAAAGACGCTCTGTAACCATCTCGGCACGAAAGACGCCAGTCTCGAGCAATCGTTGCGACCAGTACGATTATAGCCGGCCTTATTTGCAAGCTAGAGATTAAAAAAGCTGAAAATGTTTCTCAATTTTTCGACAATAACAGCATTTAATCGCAGTAAAAATTACTTATTGATTAACATTATGGTACGTTTCTGGGGCTGGCTGTTTCTCTAAATGAAGCTAGTTGCTTCCGTGCTTTACACTGAAAATTACGTTGAATTGTTTTAAATTTCCTCATTCGTAATCATTTCACCCCCTCAATGACTCCGGGTTTTAAAATATTATTGGTTTTGGACTTTAGTTGACCCTTCAAAATACACATAGCAAATGCTATGGTAGTAGCTATGCGTTGTACTGAGTAATATTTGGAGGTAAAGGTAAGGACTTTATCTACTGAGAATAACAAGTGACAGTAATTATAATTTAAAAATTAAACGAGACTTACCTGTAAGTTGAAGTTTGATTGTAATTCTATATCGTCATCAGCAGGAACGAAGGAGTAACATGAGAAGCATGCGCATTGCTTGTCAACCAGTTTTCAACACGAATGATTGCCGAAGAACTGAGGAACGAAGGAGTGTGGTGGGTGTACCCAGAGGTGGGCATGTTACTCCTTCGTTCCTGCTGATGACGATATAGAATTACAATCAAACTTCAACTTACAGGTAAGTCTCGTTTAATTTTTAAATTCTATTTCGTCATCAGCTACGTCACTACGGAGTACCATGAGATTTTGAAGTTCGGTAATTATGAGTATATATGCAGTTCTTGCCTGGATATAATAAAAAAGGTTTAATAATTAACAAATTTCCCAACATCAACATACAATATTAACTACATTGTAACTTTATAATCATACTCAGCAAGTGTCAAGTTCTTGATTTTGTTCAGTGCCAACAGTGAACGCCTGCATAATGTCATTCTCCAGTGTTTGTGTTACAATGGGTTTTTGATAGTACAAAGCGAATGTCCGAGCATTAGACCATCCAGCTGCTTGAAGAATATCCGTAAGTTTAGCTCCAGTTTCAAACCCATAGGATGTTGATGCCGCTCTGCTGCTATGTGAAGAATATATCTTAGTGTCTATACCAGCATCTCTAAGCACTTCCTTGATCCACCGTGCGATTGTATCTTTTGATACTGGCTTGTGAGGTTTAATAAAACTGACAAACGGCTGTGAACTTTCGCACCGTATCGTTGCTGTTCGACGGATGTACTCATCCAGGTGTTGAACAACACATAGATTTCTGTCTGTATAACCAAGAAGTTCCAATGGTTTTTGGTGTGTACCAGGTCTGGTGTGCTTGAGCTTTTCCCCGATGGCAAAAATGTATTTGTTTGGCAGTTTTTGCATGAGTTTTGTGTCTAGTTTATGTATTGTCTAGCACCTCTGCCCTGTTAACAACGCTAACAACATTACTAATTTGTGAGTAAGCTGCTTTAATGACATTTCAGCACCAAATTTTAAAGACTGGAGGTAGTTCAACACTTGCCCAACG
>JBAHVQ010000456.1:2960858-2979840 GCA_036872915.1 Nanipora kamurai | reverse complement strand
TGAAATTCTGGTTTTAGGGCTGGTTTAATTGATTCTTGTCGCATTGCCATTAACTCACCATTGACATGCCCCAACATCGCAATCATATTCACGGCGACGCGAAGCAACTTCTCGTGTGCTTTTTTGTCGTTGGTCACCGAGACCCGATTTTTGGCGGTTAAATTTTCCGCCATTTGTATAGCAGCAAAGACCGCCTTTTGGACACTCTGTTGTACTTTGGACAGTCGAAGATCCGTCCTCTTTTTGTGTTGGCTAATTTGAGACCATATCTCTGGATTAACGCGGCTGATTCGCATGGCTTCACAATTGCTTGGCTGTTTGTACTTTCCGTGTACATCCTTGATCTTCTCAGGGCCTAGCTTCTCAGCCCATCGTTTTATAGCAATATTGGCTAGTTTTTCCCCGACTGCTGGTCCCGTGCTTTCATCTTCGTTGAACTGTTGTTCAAGCTCAAACAATAGGTCGTCGCCCGGTGTGTTTTGAACATCGCCTCCTTGGTCGGGTTGAGTCGTTTCGTCACTACTTAGTAGATCTCTGACATCGTCTTCACTGGCCGCCACACTGAGGCGGTCCACGTCTTCACGCACGACTGGGCGACGGCGTTTTGTCGTATACTCATCCCGGTCAGATTCAGCAGAGCCAGAGGACTGCTGTTCTTCTCGTGTTCGCTTTTTATCTCGCGAATCGACACGTTGCCATATTTTTTCCAAGATGTCAGTCATTTTAGCGAATTGGTCACCACTTGGGACCTCGCTGTTTTTGCTCTGTGAGCGCGTGGGCTCTTTGTGGGGAATGATTTCGTCCCGTGGACATTTTGAAAAGCTTGAAGCGCTGTTTAACTCGAGTTCGTCGTCAGCTAAGCCGTCTTCATCAGGTCCATCGCCATGCGAAGCCGAATTCGAATTATCCATTGTTTTTACACCTATTTCAAATTAATTCTATTGTAAACAATAGGGAAAAGATGACAGATACTCAACGGCAGGTATACTTACAGGTTTGTAGCTAGGTATTCTTTTGTTCTTTGGTGGTAAATAGAATTATTAAAGATGATTATAATTTTATTTATTCAGCTCTCGAAATACGCGTTGATCGGTCGACAAAGCAAACCATACACTGGTTGACAAGCAATGCGCATGCTTCTCATGGTACTCCGTAGTGACGTAGCTGATGACGAAATAGAATTACTTACGAATCGTGGACTTTTCCAATTTAAGAATACAAAATGGTAATCTTTGCAGGCCAATATTTGTAAGGCATGCGGTAGTTTGGTAGGTCTTAATGCGCATGAGCGCGCATATAACATGTCTGGATTTATTACCAGCTAATTATATATAAACCTTAGGGCCTGCTTTAAATAGGTGCTAATATGGCATAAAAGTCTGAGTCTGCATGAACCCTTTAACGAAGATTGTTCGACACAAAAAAACCAAAGAACGAAAGGGTTAACTAACCGTTGCTTGAATTCTTGGAATGCCAGTCTGTTTGGAAATCCCTGACGACAGATACGGATGCCTTCAAGGACACCGTTACATTTCAGCTGATCAAGGACGAGATGAGAGTCAATTTTGCCAGCCTGAAAGTCAAAAAACAAACATTTGCAAAGGCAGGTTTCAAAACGCTGTTACAAGAAACAATTTGCTTGCAACTTGTTGTGGAATAGCAACCTAAAGAAACTGGGAATGAACTGGTTAATGATTTTTATTGGCTGATCACAAATATTGCTGCGAGACAAGTTGCACTTGTTTCTATTTCGTGCAACACTGGCTGCAACAAAAACGCTTCGAGACTTGGGGGTTTGACAGGATGTATAACGTCTTGACCAGATGAGACACATGGATATCTAACTTTATTTGCCGCTCCCTTACTTATACAGCCAAAACTAATTTACATTTTAGACATTATTAGTTAACCATAAATTTTACAGGATGCAATTTCTCCTGCGACTTGTCTTGCAACCAAATTATTATAGAAGTTGTTAGTGAAGTTGCATGTTGTAACAGCGCCTCTAATTCAAGTAATAGCTCTTTTGCAACACTGAACTGCTGGTGAGGAAGCGAATTATGGAGCTGTTACCCTGGGCTACTTTTCTTACAACTTGTCTCAAAACGGCTTATCCCTCGTATTACAGTGGCACGATAAGGGGGTGTTACACTCGTCAACGTTCTGATATGGTTTCCACCCTTCAACGAAAACGAAATTTAAGGACTTTTCCAGGACTTTCATAGAGTTATTCAGTCAATTGCAGGACGTAGAACTGAAAAAAATCTTTGAAAACGGCATCTATTTTGTTTTTTTGAGATAACCAGCATTGCTCCTGCTCTAAAAATGTAACGAAAATATCAAGTCTTTTCTTCTCATTGTTTCATCAGTTATCACATTAGCATGATTAAATCATTGTCACAGCAGCTGGAAGAAAATTCTAGGACCTTCAAGGACCTCAACTGACTTTTAAGGACTTTTCAGCCCAGGAATTTTTTTTCAAATTCAAGGGCTTTCCAGGATTTTCGAGGACCACGGAAACCCTATTCTGACCACTTTGTCGAGGAATAGCGAACAAAAAGAATTAAGGCTGAACTGGACATTCATTTTCGTCGAAACTAGTTGTAAAACAAGTTGCACGAAGTAGATTGTGCTACGTCTCAAACTCGTTGCAGCATTACCGAAAATCCCTTCAAAACCACTTCATGATGTTCTTTTCAGTTGAAAGCTTGTTTGTTTTTATTTGTTTCGTTGTTTGTGATGGCGGTTATATTTCAGATGTGAGGGTTCCATTTTGACAACTATCGATAATTTTATGGAGTTGATAAAATCCATACTTCTTACAGTATCCAAATTATACCACAAAGAGTCTCCAGTATATTGCTGATCGTTATTTCTATCAGTCCTTTCAACGTACTCATCAAAACCTGGTAGATTTTAGATATTGGAGTACTTACTATTAGTATTGAGTACTCCATCGTCTGGCTAAACCTTCAAACATTGTTGACAAGATTGAATCAAATGTTTGTTGGTCCAACAATGTTAGTAACGTAAAAGTTTGCTATTGGTCAAACATTTGTGAAGGAAACGAGGAGGTTCAACAAATGTTGGGTCGTTTAGCCGCTTTCCCAATATGACAAGTCAAGGATGTAGTCTTATGTTGTAAAGCAATGTTCGAACATTTAGCCTCGGCTTTAGGTATCTATAGACAGGGAATATAAAGATCTATAAGCAATTGTGATCACCGAAAATCAAAGCCTACAACATTGTAGTTAGTTTGCTTTTTTACTTGTATGGGATGGGGTCCTCTTAAATCAATCTAGCTTAAACGAAGTACATGTCAAGTCTCACCCTTTTCTCGTGATTAGGAATGATACAACGAACAAAATTTGGGTTGGTGTTCCCAAGGACTTCCATAAGTCTCGACAGTTGTTCCTGTAAACAGAAACAGAGTGTTATAAAACAAAAATACGCTAGAATTGACCACAGTTTGGAAAAGGTATACAATAAATTTTTATCTAAAGTGGTAAAACACGCTTAGCTAATCCAGCTAGTTTCCAGGCATGTCACTGTTTAGTTGAATAATATAATATAATATAATATAATATAATATAATATAATATAATATAATATAATATAATATAATATAATATAAGCTACTACAGAATATACAACGCAATTGATACTAACCTTGTATAACTGTCCCACAGTCCTAAACATTCCCTTCCTGACTTTCGAGCCAAATGGAGAGTCTGAACTAGCAGCAGCGCCAAGACCGACAACGTTTTCTGTTCAGGTATAAAAAGGATTAAATGAAGTTATTTATCTAAATAATCACTTTCCAGCTCAGAAGAATGCTGTTACGTGGAGCCAGAGGCATAAAATCGGGACTTCAATGCCAAGAGGTTAGTTTCCCGTCATAAGCCACATCCTATCTTATGACAATGTGGTACGAAGCAATTAACATTCTTAAGCATTTTACATGCTAGAAACAATCAGCTTTACTGAAAATACGACGCCAACATGGAGTTGATTTTACCGATCCCAAAATATCGCAGAATGCATACCACGTCAAGCCTCCACGAAGTTTCACCAGTGGTTGAATATTCTATGAAATGCTGACTGATATACATGAGGAGAATATTTCAATATGGTGAAACGTGCCAAAAATACCCTGAGAAGTCATATTAGGTGAAAGCCTGAACTTCAACGTATTCTGACCGTATTATCCTGTTAATGTTAATTCTAACTCTAATGTTGCCAATGCCTTTAAAGTTAAAATCTCATCTCATTTATGATTTTTAATAATTGCAGCTACATTGCATATAGTAACACACCGTACGTAAACCGTTTTAGAGTATATGTCAGCAATTTTTGAAAAATTTGGTTGTTGCCAAAGGGATTCCCCTTTTTTTCTGTAAAGTAATGTACTAGTTTATTCAAAAAGGAACAGATCTCTCAGTCTTTTGAAGGTGACATCACGCCTATCCTGAACGACGATTTTTAATATATTTTGTGACAAACATTTCTCAAAAAGTGATGGATGTAACATGCCACTTGTGAACAATTTTTAAGCGAAATTTTTTGTTGTGTTAAGATTTTGCGGGCATATCAACTTAACGTCTGCAGCTATGCAGGAAAACTGACGTGAAAAGATCTATAAAGGTAGGAGCACCAGTGTAAGAAAATCTCAGCACGACCCAAGTTAACTTGGAATTTGTGGTCCCCAACACGACAATTATGCAAGTCACACCTCGTTTGTGTTGTGTGTAGGATATAATTGTCTATCACAGTCAATCGCTACTTACCAGTGTCCTTCCACAAGCTACCAACAAATGAATCACTGGAATTCTGAAACAACGAAACTATGTTATCGTTCAAAGGATCCATGTTTTTCATTAACCATTTCTGGGCATTGTAATCAACCTGGAAAAACAGAATAAATTTGTCAGGGGAAAATAGCTCCAGTAGTTGGAAAGAGCAAGCTTGACGAGGTGGATAGTAAAGGAGTTTCAGTATCAACTATAAATTTTCAGTGTTATCTTTAAAGTGCAAAATACTCTCAGGTACGTTTAGGGTGCGAATCATACTTTCTAGAACGAAGGAGTTGAATGTTATTCTTCCAGCATTATCTCGGTTTTAATATAGGGAATTTATTACACCATTTACTCGGATTGCTATATTTATACAGCAATCGCACAACGGTCAAGAAATTCTCGTCGCGTGAAGTGTTCTGTACGTACGTAAACCACAAAATTATTGTAAGCTCCATACATGAAATCTCCATAACAAAACCATTAAACCTACCAAGCCAGCGTAGTGAACAATACAGAAGTCAGCGTTTGATCGGAAATCTGGCTTTCGGAACTTGGAACTGCCCGAGATCTCCTTTTCAAGTTTGGCCACAAAACTTTTATCTGTCGCTTTCGGAAACCAACACTCTTCATCCAGCAAGCCTAGCACACCAACTTGCTATAATTCAAAACAATATGGAAGGTCTGAGTACGTAAAGCCTTACGTAATTTATAACTTTCTAAAGTTTTGCTAAAAATTTATTCATTGCCACATTTCCCTCGCATACTCTTTCAAAAAAACATGTGCATAGACTATTTTGTCAACTACATTGTTGCTCATGCACTACCCGTGAAGTTGGATGCGTGCGCAACCATAACAAAATGGTCCATTAAGCTCTTTTCAAACAAGTTAACTTGTGAAAAATTGTGATACCAGCAGCCAAACGGTGACACAAATCACTGCAAGATCTGCTCTTATGCTACTGTAGTTCCCATGTTATTACGACAAAGTCATAGGACTAAAAAGCTCATCCGTACCTTGACCTGTTTGGCATTGAGTTTTTCTTTTTCATAATTCGTTCGAGAATGGCTCTTACAAACGTCAAATATGACGTAAAATTTGAGCGAGCTCAAAATAGTTGCAAGTCATCGCAAGTTGACGATCAAACGAGGCACAAGCTAAAACTTGTGGCGACTTGCGTTCTTGTTTGATTGGGGCTTTAAAGTTGAACAAAAATGTATCTTCTTCAAAATGTGCCCAAAAGTTGTTATCGTGTAATGTTTGCGTCTTATGTCGAATTATCCAAATGAAAGCAAATAAAGTAACTCATCTCAACCTTATCACTGCAAAAAAATCTGTACTTTTTCGAGCCATTTACTGTTCATCAGAACTGTAGCAGTTACTTTTATTACTAACTGGTTGCAGTCACATAACTCAATTGACGACAAGTGTCGCTACACTTGTGTCTTCTTTTTAAGCTCATATCTTGAGTTATTCACAAGATGTTTATTTTCGAATTATGTTTTGTCTTATATTTTGTCAAATTGTCGGTTGGCAATGGTTAAAAAGTAAGTTATTACAGTTTCAATTTAAAGTTTCAAAAAACCAATTGATTACCGGTAAGTTACTCTTTCAAAAAAGTCGCCGCTACAAATTCTCTTGATTCACTCTTCTGATGTATATTTCAGCTACGAAGTTACTGGTTGATCAACATCACTCTCCTGAGGTCGCATGTTTTCTGCGAACAAAACTCGGTTGCAGTCACCTCGTACATGCCTTTGCTGGTATCCGAAGAAAATAAGCGTACCTGACGGTGTCTATTTTAGTATGAACACTCAAAAATGCCTCCCGGAAATAAATTTGTAATTCAGCTTAGAGGCATCCACAAAATATAATATGAATACGAATTACCTGAATACTCCCCCTAATTTATTACTCGATACAGTTTCACGTTACTTCAAAAGAAAAGGGTTGCATGAGTAACCGTTCACAGAAAAGAGACGACGACCAGTAATCAATTACTGGTTAAGAATTGCATTTAAGCGCTGCTGGTCACACAGGAAGAAGTTTGAGAACTATGGATACTTAAAATTAAAACATCGCATTTTTCAAACTTGAACAACTATTGCGAACTTTCAAAGATACCTTCTCGATTAAATCAATGCAAGGTTGTAAATCCAGACCAAAATCAATAAACTTCCATTCTATTCCCTCCTTTCGGTACTCCTCCTACAAATAAAGTATAAAAATAAAAAGTGGAATTCTACAAAGCTATAAATTGTGCATATAATAACCGCGTATATTACCGCCATTGAGCTGCGGCGTTTATTCAATATTGTACCATACCCGCGTTTAACCTAGAGAAAAATGGGCACGTTACTGAAGTGACAATATTAATATGCGACTTTTTCGTGGTAATTTAAATAGAAAATTTGAAATCTCATCGAAAATTTGCCAGGGATAAAAGTGATTCAAAAAACATGCATTTCTTAAAGTAGATATAATTATTTCTTGTTTTTTATTCGGTGGTTTATAATTCAGATTGTTCTAAATTTGCGCCGCTTTTCGTCATATGAACGTGCGATACTCGTTCAAGAGTCATTCAAGTATGTAAAAATTAGAGTGCTGCGTGGGCAGTATTGAACGGCTATGTAGATAGTCAAAAGGTTTGAGAAACTGCCAGAACTTAAGAATGCTTAAACTGACGTTTCGAGCGAAGGCCTTTCGGAGTGAAACGTCAATTTCATTCTAAAACTCATTAATAATTCACGAAGTAAACACAAAGGAAAATCATAACCGTAACGGATCTATGTAAAGGATAAAAGCCTCAACCCAATCCATTATTTGAGAGAATGGACTGCACCTCGCCCTGCGGGCTCAAAATAATGGACTGCTACCCGTCCCTTATTTTAAATAATGGACTGCTATAACAATAGAATAGCTAATGAGCTGTGTTTTAAATATCTGATACAGATCTCGCTCACTTTTCTCGTCAAATTATTGCAGCTCAAAAAGACGTAACTGCAAAAATTTCTTCGTCAATTAGTGTATAAAGGGTTTCGTTTTAGAAATCATGTAAAAAACTCGTAGACCGTGCTTTATCGCATCTGAAACGCTCGGCTTTCGCCTCGTGTTTTATATCCGATAAAGCATTCCCACTCGGTTTTTAAATTTTACTTCAAGTACTCTATTCCTGGGCGCGCCAGTGAATCGTGAGCGGCGATATTCCAGAGTGGTGCAAAATCGAACGTTTATGGTGCCGCATCTTACCACCGTTGTATGTCACCAACTTTCAAATCATTACCTCGAACTATTCTGTCCCCCATTAATGTAATAAAAGAGAGCCGTAAGTAGTTACTACAGCAGCAAAAAACATCCATAATTACCATCCAAAATTCTAAAATTACATTTGAAGTATTTACAAACCTGTTCCAGTATAAACATGGTGTGGTTGAACAGCTGTTGAAGTTTCTCATTCGTGTAATTGATGCAAAGTTGTTCAAAAGAATTTAGCTATAAAAACCGATAAGAATAAGGGTTTAATGGAAACTACTAATAATTTTCTGTAACTTTTCCAACCATTTTCGTCAACTAGAAATTAAGTACAACAAATTTATGAGTGCGTAGCAACTTTCCTTGGCTCACAAACAACACCCTGCGCGTTAAACTTTCAAATTCTTATTCCCTGACTAGAACTTAACGTAGGATTGTATAATATTGTACATTTCTTGAAGTGTCAGCCTTTCATATTTTCCTCGTGTTAATCACTTGAGTAGAACATAATTCCTTACATCCCCAGCACCCAGGAGGACTTGTACATCCCATAAAATCTTTAGCGACTTCTGCCCATAAATGTCACTTCGAAACCTTACCTTAAAAATTTCAAAACCGGCTATGTCAAGAATACCAATGAACGAGGCTCCATCACGTTTAGTTCTGTCAAGTGACTTGTTTATTCGATGAACCAACCACTTGAACATCCTTTCATAAAGTGCTTTGGCTAATGCCTCACTTGAAAATTCAGCCTAAAATTTTTTTCAAGGTACACTTTTAAAACGGTATCCTCATGCAAGTAAGATAAGGGAGCGGGGAGGTGGGGAGTAAATAATTCACAAGAAAGATAAATAATCTTCGACCACCCTTCAAGCGTTAACAATTTCAAATGCCCCGCAAAAATGACTTATTCTTTGCGACCCCCTAAAAACGCTCAGTATGTATTGTTATTTATTATTAAAAGAGCATATTGTAGTAAACCAATTTACAGCTGATGCTGATACTGATCGGTGTTAACTGTACCGTAGATCTACACCTTCTTTAAACTGACCAATGAAAAATTACTGGAAATGTGTGTCAATTTTATACTCTAACAGGTGCCAAGGTCTATATACAAACAACATATAAATAATATGTTGAGTTTGATATTGTCAACTGTGAAAATAGTAAGGAAGTTGTTCTACAGAAAACATTTCGTTGCTCGACCAAATTCCAACTGCAAAGCCATTTTAATAATTGAACGATCTATTTTTCAACCCTCTTTAAGCGTTTAAATGAAACAAGACCCCCTTATATTTTTACCCCACCCAACCATAAAAAATGACCGGTCCCTAACCCTCAAAAGGTGTTCGAAAAGGAGCAATACCTGATCCTTCGTTTGAGACTTGTAGACATATTCTCGGCCAACCTTGACTTTCGGGCGCAGCAAACTCTTGGTAAAGTCAACCACCGGAATCCCAAGAAGGTGGCACATTTTCTGGGCAACTAATCAAACGAATAAAATGATTCCAAGTTTTTGATAAAACATTCTCAAAATATCGCAAGATTCATTTCTAGCTAACAGACGATCTACTCACTCCTCTGTATTATTACCAAACAGTCGTCAGAATGCAATCAAAATTATAAGAGCACTTTATTTGAATCCAGAAAGCGTACGTTATCGTTCAGCTTTGACAAAACATTAAACTTGGAGTAAGGATTTACAACATCCCAGGGAAGAAACAGACTTATAATATGGTACCATCTGAGTTAATCTCAATTTTCATCAATTCTCTAAGTCTACCTTTTGTGTCTGACAGTACATTGCTACCACAAGCACTTCAGTGCACAAAGCACACAGTAGATATGCAAACATGAATGTAGAATACTCATCCACTTTCACTGTATTTGCTTTTCAATGATCGTTGCATTGGTGTCAAAAACACTGCAGACATTACACAGAACTGCTTTGTCCTTTAAAATCTTACGAGTTATGCTAAATTTAGATATGAACAACATAAACTTGCGATTTAATCCTTTCATTTTGTGTTTGTGACATTTTAGAACGATCCGACTGTTATTTTTACCTGTGAATTCATATATAAAAGTGGACAGGCATTCTGCAATCACTCGAACATGGCATACCAGGTTTTGACATACTATTTCACGCTGAAAAGCTATGTTGTTATTTGTGTGCAATGGAGATGCACATAATTAGTAGCTTGATGTAAATAGGCCTTGCTGACATTGACACATCCTTAACATTAATACATGACTTAGGTGCTTTCACACGGCAAACTAAAGTTTGCAAACACAGCGTATGAATTTAAGACAATTAAATGGTCGTCCAGAGGACAACCTGGTGTTGTGATCAAGGTAGTCCTACTTGAATTGAAGTTGACCTGATATGTTTTAATGTTTAGTTTATTTTTAAATTAATACATGTTGAAATAAACAGAGACCACATTTTTTACTACGAATGATATCTTTATTTTCAAGTACATGTATTGTGAAGTACAACACTTGAAAGTGAACACCAGTCGCACAGACAAAAACGGCGCAAAAATTAGGCTATGAGCCAGCACTAAAATAGTCAGCAAACTACATCATAGGCTTGGCAAAATTTCTCTGCATTCTCACCTCACTCGGAGATTCATGTGAACTTCGCACCATCCGGTCTCGCTGACGAATTAAAATTACTTTACCAAATTTATGGCCAGAGGCTTAAAATCAAATTTGCTGAACTTAAATTTTGAATCAAATTTTCAGGATGTCTTTTGGACATCTCGACAAACTATATCAGTGATCAATCCTTTGAAGTTTTGCATGGTGATAATTGATAAACTATCTATAGTTTGTTTTTTATCTATTGCTCTGATGAAGTCCTGAGTCAACAGGTCGAAAGCTTAGCAGTAAAATAATACGTGGTGTACCACAAACTATAGATAGTTTAAACCATATCAGGTTGTCCGACAAGGTTCCAGATTGGGATCGGGCGTCGGACGACCGCTAAATGCACACATTGTAAACATGGGGTGGCAGAAACAAGTCTGCATGTGTGAATGTCCGAACAAAAATTTGCAAACATGTTCACAAACTATTGGCGAGAAATAGAACCGGTCGCTACTCTCACAAACTTTTTCAGCAACTTCGTCAGTAAGCTATCTATATTGGAGGATGTTGTGTGGCATGTGGTAGCTCGGTGATGTTATGTACCTCGAAATAACGCATGCTCCTCAAGCTTGTAACTGAGTGCCTGACGGGAATCGACCCCGTAACCTTCTGATAGCCGGTGAGATGCTCTGACCATTGAGCTATAAGGACGCAGATGGATGGGCGAAGGTTACTATTTGTACTGGTTCGTAGTTGACATGTGTACTGTTAACTGCAGTCTCGACAGGTCATATGGTCCTCATTAAATTATCGATATTGGCCGAGGTTGTTAGGCATGTCGTAGCTTGGTGTATGTAGATCGAAACGTCGTCACTATAAACCAATCAAACATCTCGTATGCTTCACTTGATTTATGGGCCAACTCCACAAAATGGCGCCACTTATAAGGCGCCTTCACACGGCAAACAAAAGTTGACGAACGCGAGTTAGCGTGTGTGCACTTCGCCACAACTGCTGGCGAGCCGATTTGCATGGTGATGTTTACACACTAAAACTTGGGTTTGCTAAGCAGTATTTCCAAACTTTCGTTTGTCATGTGAAGGTGGCTTAAGACCAACGTTTAATCACTTTTCAGTTTGTTGAAAAAAAACGCGCAATAATCCTCGCGTGTGGGGCATTTCTTTCCTACAACAGGACAAGTATGTCACACAGTAGGTTATGGAAACAAGTGCGAGGAAAGTGCTGTTGTTAAAGCGACATCTTTGTGTCGGAAGTTTATCCCGTGAAAGCGTGAGTTTGCAGACTCCCTAAAGCAACTTTTTGTTTGTTGTATAAAGTTGCTTATACTTGTATGACATTGGTCTGGGCCATATCACGGCAGCCCTCACATGCCGTGGAGTTCATATACTGGTAAACATATCGTTTAACATATAGTTTATATCTAATAGTATAACTACATGTAGTGATATTTACCAGTGTTATTTGGAAGGGTTGCTTGGTCAGAACTTCTTTCTTGTTTGAACTGCAGGTTTCCAAAGAGTAATACACTTGAGATCACTCTGAATATTGCTGCAAAATTACATATTGACAGCAAACAATGAGAAAAGACAAAGAAAGGCAAACAATCGATCATAACAAGTAGGTCCTCTCATGGCTATGAATACTATTTCATGTGAAGTTGTGAAACGTTCGTTACTTACAGTTTGTTTCATCTTGAGAAATACCCATATCGGACATTCCAGTCTAAAATTGAAGAAAACAGATTAACCCTATACCAGGCAGTGTTATCGTTTGGCAACTCTGGCGCTAAAGGAAGACCTCCTGAAAACTTCTCCCGGAAAGAATTACACATTGGTACCAAACTTTGAAGTCACGATCAATGTAAGTTAAGGAATTTGCTATCAGAAACATGGAATGATGACAATGTACTTTATACACAACCAAAAACTATAATTACAAATCTACAGCATGTGTCCCCCCTGCCTCTCGATACTTCTTAATACATGCAAATACACACTGAATTTTAATTGGAATACTGCGTTTCTGACTCACCAAAGTATCCTTTAGGTCACTCCTGTCATCAATCCCAGCAACTTCAACATTTCCATTGGTGAGGAAGTTATATGATGAAATATCACCAAACAAAAACTCATCTATAAAAATAAACCAAGCCCAGGAATAACGTGATTTTAAGTGTGTTAATTACAAGTGTTGGGTGTTTTGTGGCAGCCTAGGCCAAGAATATTATCGCCTCCTCAGTATCTTACTGTAAATACCAGACGACCAACAAACCTTTGTCAAGTTCGTTATCTCAGAAAAATAACTTCTGAGCCCTAGACGGGAATCGAACCCGGAACCTTCTGATGACTGGTGAGACGCTCTAACCATTGAGCTATTAAGACTCAGATGTTGAGCTAAGGTGCAGCTTCGTCATATGCACTGGCTAAGCAGAAGCCACGATATGATTATAAGGATGGAAATACTTAATGCTTAACACTAATCTGAGGTTACGAGCTTGACGAACGTTCGTTGGTCGTCTGATATATACCAAGCTCCTACATTAACCAGATCAGTGTTCAACATTTAGTATTACTGTAAATAACCAGCTGAAGCCATGTTTTGTCACAATTAAATTTGAAGGTGTATCTGCATGTATTACCATAACTGTTGCAGAGTTCAGACAGGTTTGTGACTAGTTTATCTCAAATTCATTAATAATGCATGAGGAAATCGCAATCATTGTTTGGATATCTTGATGAAACACTCCCTATGATGTGATATATAATACATAAAGATGTCTTTCTACAAACTCTATTGTCCTTTGTCATTCACTATTACCTATTCTAAATAATTTACTGACTATAACAATTTATTTCAGATGCGTGTTTCAGACCCAACCTCGACCATCATCAGTTTGAGTAAAGCAACAGATTGAGCACAAGAAGCAAAATAACTTGTTTTTATTTAAAAAAAAGAATCAAATCAAAGCATACATCGGTTATTTACACAACAAAACCCAGTTTTTAGCTGCCAACACCCCAATCAATTTCTCCATTAAACATGAAACACCAGGCGGGAATCGAATCCGAGTAAGGAATGTAAGAGTCCAGGAAACTGCTTTGAACAACATCAAGGAAAGATATATTTTAAGAATATTAAGTAACTAACGTTTCGTTACATGTTTCGTAACATCTTCAGAGTGAAAATTTAAAGAGTGTATCGGTATTTTTACAGCTGGAACATATTTAACTATTGTTCTAAATAGTCTAGCTATAAAAATGCCGACACATTCTTTAAGTATTCACTCTAAAGATGTTATAAAACATGTAACGAAACGTTAGTTATTAAATAATTATAAAATAATATCTTTCCGTGATGTTGTTCAAAGCAATGTGCTGGGCTCTTATATTCCTTTCTCCATTATTTAAGATATAGATATTCTAATTCACAGTTATTTCTCTTCTGTCCTGCTTTCCGGTAATAGGGTTCCAATTAACAGTAGGCAATGTACAATTTGGACCGTATTTTGGAAGAAATCAGGAAAACCGGACATCGTTTATCAAAACCATGCGTCCAAAATTCTTAACAGATAGATGTCCCAGATTCTTAACCCTTGATTTTGAAAAAAAAAATTGCACATTTTTCTCAATTAAAATTAAGGTGTTTAGAAGCTAACCATCACAATCAAACATTCAGTGTTGGTCAACCCATAACTGCCTAGAGTTCTCGCTGCCCTTTCCTTTACTGAACAACTGCTCAGCATTTACCAAAATAAATATAATATGAAATGTCATTTTAGGAAGGAATGAGTTGAATACAGAAACTGAAGATTTTTTCTTAAAAAAGACCTAGAAAATGATACAATACTGTTACATGTACACCACTGAGATAGCTAAGTTTCAGATCTGTAAACTTCAGACATTTCCAGTGCATTAAACCTTGCAACTCACACACCAAAGGATACAGATAGAATTAAAGAAAATGGTTTAAATTTAGACACAGTTCGCCCAGCTTTTGATAATTTAAATATTTTTTGTCATAAAAGTGAAAATAAATCAATGTCATACCTTTCATTTGCTTGTTCATTCCATTCAAAATTTGGTAGAAAATGTGAAAGCATCGCTCATCATTTGCTTGCCTAACACAACGAGCTTTTTCCAGAAGGTCTTAGTTTGTGTTAAGGTATATGTTTTCTGGAATATTTCCAAACAATTACAACAGAATATAAAAATAATAGAAATATGCAATAGTATTTAGGGTTGCAGTCAGGTTGGCCATGCATTCTTAATTCCCTCTTAAATCCCAATTGTGTTACAGGTAATAGTCCACAGCACCACTTTTCCAGAAATTTCTCATAACTCACCAACATAAATTAGTTTAACACTATACCACATCCTCATTTATGATTTTAAGATAATGAATGTTGTAAGAGCAATGTGTAAAGGTTTTTTAAAATCAACACCAAGTTTAAGGACAAGTGACAGCATCATATATTTAATGCCTCAACTGCTTCCCTGCTACGGGGGACTTATAATTCTACTCTGGCTAACACGAGACGATTTTGCCCGTCAAAGGGAACATGTGGCAGTGAAGGATTTAAACATGTTCAAGCTTTAAGATTTATGACATAAGAAAATACAATTCGTTTTCTTTCTTAAGTTTTGTCTTGATTACATACTAAATTCATCATGAGTGAAGGTATTAGTAGTAATTAACAAACCTAAAAAGCTATTCCATGCACATTGTGACCAGGAGTAACTAGCTCCACACAAAACCTTGTGCACCAGCTGTACACAGGTAGCAGCACGGGACACAACTGCTAATAATTATCTTCAACACAAAAATTTCTAAATGTTGGCAAGTATGTCAAGACATACCATAAACAGTAGAAGCAAGTTTTCCCACCACCCATGTTGCCAAGGAAAAGTGGTTGTAAATGACAAGTGATTGTAAATGGCAGTTACAGATGTGACATCATGGCAGCCATATTGCAAGACATTATGTTTACAACTAATTCTGTACACATTTCTCTCCCAAATAGCTACTTTGTTATATTTAAAACCACTTTACAAAGAAGTAATGTAGGGAAAAAATGATAATAAAAAACTTTCAAAACATTTTAGCTAAAATATTGGTACAGTTTTGATATAGATTACTGAATGATATGGGCACCTGCACCATGAAAGAAACCATGTGTACCTGTACTTCAATTCTGATTGAGAAAATATATTTTATTTTGTACTATAGTAGAAACAAACCAAAAACATCAACTCAAATGTGAAAGAGAACATTGTTAACTGAGGATTGTTTGGACTTCTTAATCTTTTCAATTTTGATTATGTTGCATCCCATGAATTTGAAGGCCTCAAAGATTTCAGGCTATTCAAGCACTAATGTGCAGTCTCATTCCCAGAGGCATACAGAATGTAAAGTAAGAAAGCAAAGTAAAACACAGAGTGCTACTGCTGCATTGGCAATGTCAAATAACTTGCGGATAACCAAGAGGGTTGGGAATCTGCCAGAACTTAGGCATAGCGAAACTGACCTTTTGAGCAATTAGGCGCTTTGTCAAAGTGAAACAAGTCTCTCTCCACCTATGTTCTCACAGTTTTACAACCCTTTTCATTATCTACACAAACTTTGTCGAGCTAATTTTACTGTTTCCATGTTTTGGGTCATTTTAGTGTGTTTATTTTAATTTTCATTCCTTACAACTTAGATAATAACCAGTAAAGTTTGAGCTTGAGATGCTAACAAGTGGTTACTGGTTCTTTTTGACAGGTGGTTGTTCATGCCATGTCCATTTTAGTTACAAATCCTCCATAGCAGAAAACATTGTTGTGAATGGCAGGTGGTCATAAAATGGAGAGTCATAAAACATGGGTTTTATTGTAACAGTATACTATAGTTATAAGTTAGATCACATAAAAAAGATACAAGACTCAATGTTTGCTCCAGCAATGAATCCAGATGTGTCAAAATTGATCCTGATGAACTTTCCCTATGGAAGAAAGTACAAATTCTATAAGTTATTACCACACTCACTTAATTTAAACTAAAGTACATGAAACAAAATAAGTTTGACTTTTTCTAGCACTGGTATGCCATCAAAATTATGGAAAATTATATGAAAATTAATTTCTTTAACTGCATGTCTGTTCTTGAGATGTTTTATTGAAAAAGATATGGTCATGAGGTAACATACTGCATTGTGTCAAGACCTTGACATAGTTTTTGCTCTTTTGGTTAATTCAGTTGACCTCAACAGTTGTTTTATCAAATTTTAAGAAAATTTGACACAATGATAGAAATCAATAAATTAAACATTGCTAACATAGAAATGTTTCTGCCTAGAAGTATAACAATTCCCAGATCCTGAGATTTGAAGTGAACTTTTTCTATTTTTACATTGGTAACCTCATTCTTTTGTCTTCATGATGATTAATATCACACAAAGTAAAATATGAAATAGGGTATTCTGGTTGAAACAACAGAAATAGAATAAAGTCACTTTAGACAGAGAAAGGGTGTGAAACTAATGTGTAATCATGACAACCAGGGCTGCAAATAACAGCTGGTCACTGGACATTGTCTGGCATGATTTTTGTTTTGTCTGACCAAATCTCATTATGACTGGACATGTGACCAATCAATTCAACCAGTCTCATGTCCAGTCGCACACCTGAATTCTCTTTCTTGTCTTTACCATATTTTGTTTGTTACTCATCAGTAAAAGAACATGTGGAAAGAAAGCTTTCCTCATGGGACTATAGCCCTGGTCTGGCCTTAAGATATGTAGCACACTGACAACAACCAAATAATTTCAGACAAATTTGCGTTGCCATGTTCAGAAAAACTTACATTGCTATACCCACAAATGCTCTATGAATGTTAACAACTTTCCCAAGCTTTTAAACACAAATAAGGTAAACAATTTGTCAAGGACTACAAGAAATGATGGGCCTACAGCCAGGGGCAGGGTGTTAAATGTACAACAGTTTTTCACTGCTACATTTTAAGTCCTTATATTATATAGTATAATATGTTACAGTTAGTGCTGGAGGTTGGACTATGCTACAGTTATGTCCACTGTTGGAACAATAAGATCTTCTATCTTATGTCCACCACACTGTAATGAATATAATTATCTGTACTAGATTATTGCATCTCCTCCTCATTGAAATGATAAAACCCTCTGATTAACATTTATTAAAAAATGAGAAAAACTTTAGTTTGTCTGGCCAGAACTGATACATGTTTGACCACCTTCTACCTTGGCCTTTGTCTTGGTAAGCAAAAAAATTAATTGCAGACCTGTGGCAACTACATTTCCACAACAGGTAACGGTTTCACACTTTTCATCAATCTGCCAAGTTTTGCATAATTTTGAGAAACAGTTTGGAAGATACACTGAATTTACTAACCAATCCAAATGCCATGTTAAGGTCCTTTTGTCATCAGTAATCATTAGTGTAATCAAATAAGATAAACTTAATTTTTTTTCATGTATACTTGGATATTTGAAGGATTTATAGTTACAAGCTTATTATATAGTACGGTAGTTATTAAGATGGTCTGTTATAAGTTCAGGTAAGATAACTTGAAAGATGTGTAAAAATAAAAGGGATGATTATTATGAGAAATACATGATGTCAATGTAATACTGAAAGTATACCTGTTATTAATTGTTTGAAGTTTTGCATGGTAATAACTTGATAAACTATGTTAAGTTTGTGGAACACCACATATTTTAGTTTATCACGAAGCTCTTGACCTGTTGATTTAGGACTTCAGAGCAATTGCCAACAGGCCATTGGAAACTAAAATACATGGTCAAACACATGCATAATTTGATCTGTGCATGCAGTTGAGTTGAAACCAATCACTAACTGTAGATACTTCCATAACTATTCCTTGTGCATACATGTAAATATCTCAGAAAATTAGTTCAAATTAACATATCCCAATGGGCAAATTGGCACACGATACACCTTTCACAAATTGTAATGTGAAAAAAACATCTTAATTCTAACCAAAATTTGCAATGAAACAGTTTATTTCCCAGAACAATGAGAAGAGCTCTTCTGACACAAACAAATGCCCATGGAACCACACACATTTCATTAAGATATAACAGTTTAGAAACATCGTACAAGTTGATGTATGTGCAGTTGATCATATACATCAATCACTTTGTGTTTGCTTAGAAGTCTGGTGAAATAATACAGTTATTGAATTTTTCACATCAGATTTTGGACCATCAGATTTAGGAATCCCTATTTAATTTTTGTAAGTGCATGGTGATTGATGTTTATATTGGCCTCCATGCCATCAGCAGGAGTCT
>JBAHVQ010000456.1:2916988-2927111 GCA_036872915.1 Nanipora kamurai | reverse complement strand
CCCTGGTTACCTTGTTTACCTTGGTTACCTTGCTTTGTTTACCTTGGTTACCTTGCTTTGTTTACCTTGTTTACCTTTCCTTGTTTACTTTCCTTTGCTTATCTCAAGATGCTTACCTTACCTTGCTTACTTTACTCTCTAACTCGCACGTGCATTTACTCCCGCACTTCACTTACTTAAAAACTAATTTACTAACTACAGTAATGTCTGACACCAGTTGGTCACTTCTTTGCCTGAAGGGTTCAGTTCCGAATGCCCTCACTCCCTTTCAGGGGCCGCGGAGCATTTTTTAGAGTGAAGGGGCGATTTCAAGTAGCGAAGATTTGCCGAGGGTGTGAAGAAAAATATGTACAAAGTACGCATTTCAAACCTTTTCAAACTTTATAAAAACCATACCCAATTTAAGAAAATTAATGTGAGAGAAAAAGGTGGGGGCAATATGCACCCTAGGTCCGCGGCCCCTGGCTTTGTTTATGATCTCATGTCAATTGTAATGCAGGCTCATGCGACAAGTTGATTTTTTTTCTCAAAGGCGGGAAATTTTAGCTACAATGGACCTCATACATTGAGTCTGAACATGCAGGCCAACTGGCCGCGATCCTTAATATTGACGTGTTCGTTTTTTAAAATACCGAACTGGCCGGGTCAACCATTTAAATTAAAAGCGTCCAGTTATTTAACGCCAAAAGCGTTTATTTTTACTCTATGCATTTATGGCAAATACCTTTTCTCTTATTTCTAGTTCTGCCACAGGTGAGCCGGTGATCGCGGAACCAGACATTTGTGGCGGTATTCCGATAGATGACTCGTTTTACTTCTTGATCCTCATGTCCGATGGCTTATATAAATCCCTCGAGAACTCCAAGGCACTCACTCAAGATGTTAATGTGGAGGTCGTGGGATTAGTGGCCGCTGAGTTGCATGCACAGTCCACCATCAATGGTGTTTGCCAAGCCGTGGTGGATCGCATATGTCGGTTTCACCACGACGGCTTCATGAACCACAACAAACAATGCGAACGAAGGGATGATATGACATTGCTTTTACGATTGTTCAGCGCTGTCCTTGGTGGAAATACGCAAAGTCCTGTGTCACCTTTGGCTAGCTTTCACCCATTTTCAGGTAGAGTAGAATCATGTGATACATGAAAGTTATTGTAAAGGCGCGTTTTAGTGCAAAGCCCCGCGATTGCTCGTTCGAAAACGAACTGTAGTGAATCCATACTTGCCAACCTTTCCGCATCTCGCTAGAGGCTCCCACATCCAGGTTCCTCTCCAGCGCGTCTCTCACATTAAAAAAAGTCTTTTACATTCTCAGCACATTTTCCTATTTCTTCCGCATTAGTGCAGAAATTGCCCACGTAACCACAAAAAGAGAGATACCATAAGGGTTAAAAAAGCTTTTGTTCAGGAAATATTGCCCAACTACTTGTTCAAAAATAAAATGATCCATCCCTTGAATAATCGCTGTTCATGTTTTTGGGGTACTACGTTGTCCAGCCGCAGTACCTCCAGCGTAATTATTTCTAAAAGTTAGCAGCGTATGGTGAATCACAAACTGAAATCTTGCTGCGTAGACTGTCGTTGGATTGTCCATGACTTTAGCGTGACACAAAGTCACTTTTGATGACAAATCTTAACGACTCTCCTAGGCAGTGTTGTTCAAAAGGCGATTATCTTAACTCTGAATTGAGCCTTTATCTGGCACAGTTTCCACGTGGCTACTTATTAATGTTACATATTAATTTTACTTTTCAAGGGGAGCCCTCGGGAAAACGTTCCGGTCAACGGGTTAAGTTGAGCGAAAGTATTGTGGGGAAAATCTGATTACATGTATATTGTTCTTTATCATATACTTGTGCCTTTATCAGGGCGATAACAGTGTGACATAAAAACGATATGTCCCTGATATCGTTTTTTGTATCGCTATATTTGTCGCTTTTTGATAAAGGCACAAGTATATAATAAACAGGTTATCATAATCGGGACGAGGCGATATCATTTTTATCGCTTTCAGGACGATATCATAAACGTCCCTCGTTCGCTCCGCTCACTCGTGACATTTTATGATGTCGTCCCTCAAGCGATAAAAATGATATCGCCTCGCCCTTCATATGATAACTTATACATAAAGCTGGAATTTTCTATGACGGACTCTGAACCAGGGGGGCGCAGCCACAGAGGGCTCTTACCTCCCTGGCATTGCTAACTACGAGGTTGTCATAACGTTTTTAACGCTTGTTTAGTGTTTTCGTGACGATCCTATGCACATTCGAAATCCTATCAATTTTGCTGAACTTTCTAACGCTGTATTAAGTGGCAAATATTAAAAACTTAATGACCGAGTGGGAGGTGTTTACTAGAAAATTATAACGCCCGCGGTCTTTCAGTACAGACCTGGATGCCTCAAATGTGTGAAAGACCAAAGGCAGTATAATTTTCTAGTAAGGACTGACCAGTGAGGTCATTAAGGTTTTTGTTATATGGCTTGCTTCGCGAGTGGTCTATTGGCGTCTTTTTCGCTAGCTCTGAAAACATGTCAATAGCTTGAATGTTTAAATATTCAAGCGGACGGTCTTCGTCTGAAGAGTCAATATCGCGGAGGTCGTACCTTAAATCGTGTCCGAAATTCATTTTAGCTTGAAAAGAATATCTTTTTGTGTACATTTTTTTCATTTTTAAAGCTTTTTTGTCTATTCCCGGATAAAGACGAGTCTTTACGGGTTTGTTAAGATCGCTCAGGAGCCAATCAAATCTGCAGAAAAAAGCGTAATAGACCACTCGTGAAGCAAGCCATATAATAAAAAGTTTCAGAAAGTGCACAAAACTTAAATTTCGCTTTAAAAGTCACAACCATTTTGTCAGTCATTACCTTCGCCATCGTCAAAGTTGCTACCTTCTATGTACAGATCATTAAGTAATAATGCTACACTAAAATAAACTTCATGGAATTCGTTTTGGTTATCGCCCGATATATGTGGAATGCTGCACAATATTTTCTTGTTGTGTATACTGTCACCAACCGTCTGAAAGACAGGGATTTTCTTCTAATAGCAATCGTGAATGCTATAAGAATATGTAGAACAAACCTACTGTAAAAATTTCATATTACTGCGAAAAGTTCTCCTAAATAGCAGGAAATGGCGTTTTAGAGCCTTAAAAATTCATTAATTCCCCCGGGGCAGCATGTCCCCAAGAATAGTCGAAGTTGCGACCTAATGACATATAATTTTAAAATTTCTTGCTCTTAGACACCCCCTAGTGGATTTTCTTCATCGCCACGAACGTCAAATTCAGAGTTGTATCCCCCTTACGGAAACCTTAGCTTCGCTAACGGATTGAAAAGGGTTTTGTAACATGGAACTCGAACTCGAGCACCGTAACCAAATACCCGGAACTAATCAACAGCTTAACTCGTAATCCTGGATAAGCGCTGATCGTCCTTTGAAGTAGCGACCCCAGACTGGTTGTCGCCCATCCGCAATTTCCCAATGGTAGGACAGGAATGTATAATGCGCAGTTAGATTCGGTCTGAAGCGTTGGGTTTTGTAGGTAGTGTTGTGTCGTCAGACAGCAAATTAAAACTTTGTTTGCCGTCATTTCGTGTTTCGTTCTCTGTTATAAAAATGTGGACCATACTTTATTGCATGCAGTGGACTTACGATTGCACTACATCGAGCAACTGCTACTTTTTGTACTTAATGCTGAACACAAACTTAGTTCATGTGGGAGCTTGGTAAATCTCACACGACTAGTGGACGTTCGTCAAGCTCTTTCTCTCAGGAAAACGATTTTCGATTCTCGTCTAGGACTCAGAAATCGTTTTTCTGAGAGAACGAGCTTGACGAACGTCCACCAGTCGTCTGCAAGGTTTTGTATTGGCAATAAAAGTTGTGGGTTACGCAAGGCTGTTAATTTTAACCAAGGTTTTGGCCTGTGTACTTGCGTTGTCCAGAGAGAAGTTATGAATGTTTGATCACATTGGTGTTTCTGAACTAAAAGTTCTGGTTATCTCCTTCATGGACACGTCATATTTAAACTAAACAGGATTCTGAAGTTGTCGTCGGGGATTGCAGTTTGCTACTGTTAAAGTTTTAGAAAATCTTGCTGCTCAAACTTCGATAAGTCAAGAACTGGGAGAAAATCTGAGCTCCAAGTGGAACTCGGACTCCAACGTTCTGAATACTAGCAAGACGCTCTAACCATTGAACCACTTGACCTCAGATGACAGAGCTAGGTTACTTACCATCGTGTGTATGGTTAGAGCGTCTGGCTAGCATTCAGAAAGTTGCAGGTTCGAATCCATAGTCATTGACCTATCACAGTTCGTGTAACAATTAATTCTGCTGTAGAAACGGAAGAAATGATTCAAATGAACGGAAAAGAGTTGAACAACAGTGCAATTTGGTGGCTAGTTCTTGACTAAATCATGTAGTGTACATTCGTTCGGTTTGATATGGTGGTCCTGCACCCCTCCTTGCTCAACAAGAGCAGATTTTTCCAACATGGCATTAAGACACCAGTCTTAACTTTGTTTTTGCCGGATCATCAAGTTTCGCCATTTTCACTTACATATACCAAAACACATTCACTAGGGGATTGGTCCACCAGATTTCAAGTTGCTGTTAGCAGTGTTCTTACTAGGATTTTTTACATTGAGGTCCACAAGACCCATACAGAAGCTAAAAGGGAAAGGGGGGTCACAATTTATATACAGTTAACTCAACGCCTTATTCGCAGCTCTGGGTTAGAGCATACCTTATACTTTCTTAGGTAATCATGTTCGGTATTTAAATGATGAGTGTTATTTTATTGTAAAGGTGACCGATATACGAGCGTGAAAAGTGAACATTTTTTCATATTTTTTCGTTGCGCCTTGGGACCCTCTTGGGCTAATTCTATTCTAGTGCGGCATTTCCTAAAAAATTGCGGTAATCCCGCGGTCTGGTAAGAACACTGTGTTAGTTTTATCCTGGTGAGTAACCACAACTTTTTGACGTTACTAAAGATTAAAATCGCCATGACAGGTATATTATATGCTTTATATTTCTTTGTTTAAATTATTTATAACAAAGAGGACAAAATTACTGCATTTTAATTAGATTATCCAGAAGGTTTTTTCGTAATTGAGGGCAGTATTACTTGCCGTTCACTGGACTGTTTAGGCCGGAAAATTTTTTACTTAAATCAAAAAGCTAAAAATATGCTTTTCGTTCAAGTACTGTAGAGGAATTGTCATTTATTCATTGGCATATGATTTTACCGTATTTTGGAAACGTCCTAAAAAGTGCTAGTAAAGGGTAAAACAAGTTATTGTTGTTCAATTTCTGCTTAGAATGAGGTTCGTGGTAAGTATTTTTTCCGAGTCAGTGATTTGCTTTTCCAGCTTTGCTTTTGATTGTTCCCTTCAAGGGTTTCTTAACGCCTCACGCTAGTTCAGTCCCTAGTCTGACGTGTTGCTGTAATTTTATGGTAAAATGAATCCATTTTTCCCTCTGTGATTATAAATAAGTGGTCACGTGGGTCCACGTACACTCAAGGTTCAAGTTCACTTGTCTTTTTAAAGTTTGTAAATTGCCCTCGTCCCTTTGCAATTTCGCCAGCTCACCATCTTAGTCGTGGTAGCTCAATGGTTGGAGCATCTCACCGGTCATCATAAGGTTGCGGGTTCGATTCCCGTCTAGGGCTCAGAAATCGTTTTTCTGGGGTAACGAGCTTGACGAACGTTCGTTGACCGTCTAATTTTGAAAACGCAGGAAATTGATCATTACTCTTACTTTGCCACATGAATTACTCGTACCTATTATATACTCGAAGTAGTGTTTAATCTAGTCGTTAAATACCGAGATGTTTGTTAAAAAATGGGGTGGTAGCCGAGTTTTTTAACTTTCTTCGGTTAGTTTTGATACTTTTTTAGAATGTTTAGACACTCGTTTAGAACGAACAAACGAATGAAAGAACGTGAAGCCATCTCAAATCCTTCCGTATGTAAGGAGAAAAGTTGCCAAAATTTGGTGTGAAGTAAGATTGCATGTCCAAATTAACGTCTCGGTATGGATTTATTGTGTGTTTTCCCCATGGATTCCAGGTGATCTGGAAACACAAAAGTGGACTGGGACTAGTTGTCAAATAGAAATCCATTTCCAATTTAAGTTATTTTATATCTCATGAACTATACTAGATTCTGTTCTTAAATTTGTAAGGGAAATACGTTTTCCTTTATTGAATACTGACACAAAGTTTCACAAAAGACAAAATGTTACAACTGATTAAAGATATGAAACTGGATTTTTATTGTGCTGCTAGCCCCAGGCCTTTTGCTTGCAGTCAGGTCACCTGGAGCGAACTGTATAAAAAAGTAATTAACTTCAATCATAATTAATGCTTAGTTTCAGCCAGTCCGGAACCGAGAATAAGAATTTAACTACGTTTTAATCCCTCGACGGCTGACTTAATCATGATTAAGAGTTTTATATAACCGGACCCAGGTTCGTGATTTTCCCTTTCAGGATAAAAACTTCTATCGAGTTTTCTATTGCTCTCAAACACCTCGGGTTTTTTTCAATTTATCTAGGACAAAACAATCTAGGATTTGTCCACTTTTCTATCCCGGGTGGCGGTGTGCTACCTTCGCCGTATCCCTCGACAATCGGAATTCCACAACCATCTCAAGCACCATTTTCCACGGTCCTTGGACCCATGCCACCTCTGTCTGCTGTTTCAGCGAAAACAACAGTAGCCTTTGCTACAACCCCGATGGTTCCTTCTAATCAAGAACCACTGTCAGTGAACCAGCCGCCTGGTTTTAATGGGAACTCAAATGACCAGACGGATGACGCCTCCAATTACGTTGAATCTTACGTTGACTTTTCAGAATACTACAAAGCAATTGAGGTTCACGGGGAAGATTACGTGATGAATACTGTCCAACTTTAGATACCACCCTGTACTGCATGCAAGGAAGACATTTTAACGTGACTGCTTTCCTCCTCCTTTGTTTTAACGAATGTTGGATAAATCTGATCGGGTGTGGTAGGTGAAAAAGAATTACAGTGGTGGTGATTTGGTAGTCTCAGTACATGGCTATGCAGTCGCATGACTGCTCATCATCCAGTTATCTATTCGGGAAACCCTGGGAGAACCTGAATTTTTTGAGGGGTGCAACAGAAGGGAGGGAACGGGCGGAATATTTTTATGCAACATTTTGACTCTGAAATTCATTTTAGGGCGTTCTGGGGCTGTTAAATCGAAAAATTGTCGCGGGAGTTCGCTTTGCGTCCTCTGTACGGGAAAAGTGTTGGCTTCAGAAATTTTGTTTGCCCTCGAAAATTCTGGTTACAATAAAAACCTGTGGTTTACATTTCCATGTAATACCATTGGAGACCCGCCTAGAAAAAGTTTTTAAAAAGTTGTGAAAAGTCAAGGCTTCACGTTGCGAGTAAAGTCAGAAGGCGAGTCGCCAACTGGTCAGATTTTTCCATCTTCTTGACTTTCTCGACAGTCTAGACCTTACCTACTTTCTTGCAATAGAATATATTCTCCTGTCAAGAACCTGAGTAAAAGCAAATCGTGTATGTTGGTATGCACTTTGTTTGCATGAGCCTCAGCATAACAGATCAGCGGATTACAGACGACATGTGAACGTTCAACGAAATTGCGCACAGTCCATAAGCTTGTAAACTCAGAAAAGCTTTCTTAGCCCGTGACGGGAATCGAACCTTCTCAAGACTGCAGTCAGCAGTACACATGTCAACCACAAACCAGTATAAACAGTAATCTTTGCACTACCATCTGAGTCCGTGTAGCTCAATGGTTAGAGCATCTCACCGGCGATTAGAAAACTTTTCTGAGTATATAATTGAGGACCATGCGCAATTTCAATCTCCATACATCAGGCTACCATGTGTCGCACAACTTCTGTCAAATCGACAATGTGAACGTTCGTCGAGCTCTTTTCCTCCGACAAACGATTTCTAAGTCCCAGACGAGAATCGAACCCGCAACCTTCCGATGGTCGGTCAGACGCTCTAACCAAACAGTAACCTTTTGTCTGGTCATCACAAGTTCGCGGGTTCGATTCACTTCTTGGGCTCCGAAATCGTTCTTGTGAGGAAAAAGTTGCACAAACGTTCACCTGTCGTCTATTATAACACCAGCAAAATCTAAAAAGACCCAAACGAGAACTCCGTAAGCCTCGCCCTGTAAACGGATGGAGCTAAAATTCTGGCCCCTAGCAACAACCAAGTATGTATCAATCAGGCGAGTTTCTTGCATGAAATTATCGTAATGTGGCGAAAGTGTTGGGCAGACATGGATAGTTTTCTAATCTATTTTAGTTCGTAAATTCTCATTTTTATGGAAATAATAACATACCGGAAAGAGAAGGATCAAGTCAAAGATTAACGAAATTTTATTTCTGGTCTTCTACAGTATGTCAAAAACACATTTCATGTCCAAGAAAAACCGAAACTAGCAGGACATTCAGCGCGGTATTTTGATCGAACTTTTTCTTGTTTTACTTAACAGGGTTTACAGGGTCCTTGAAAATCCTGGAAAGTCCTTAATTTTGAAAAAAACAAATTCCAGGCCTGGAAGGTCCTTGAAAATTAATAGAGGTCCTTGAAAGTCCTGGAATTTTCTTCCAGCTGCGATGATATTTTAACGATGCTAAGATTTGCTGATTTTGAACAAAGTGTATTGCTTGCTGGTGATAGTCTAAAGCTTTTGGGGTCTGGTGACTTTTTTGAAACCAACTTTCGACATGTACATGTATGTTATTGACCAAAGCAAAATATGAGCCATTTTCATGGGTTTTGTTTTTTCAAATCAAGGTCCTTGAATTTAGTGAAAAAGACCTTGGAAGTCCTGGAAAAGTCCTTGAATTTCGTGTTCTTCGTTGAAGGGTGGGAACGCTGTACTAAAAACTTCATCATTTGCCAATGGCTGTTCCTGAGATGTAAGTAAGCAGTCCCCCAGCTAATTTTGGTCGGAAATCTCAAATCGAGTTCATCTTCAAAACGTTGAGGAGAAATGTGGAGGATATCTTATTAAAACGGATGGCACCTTTGTGTCAACATTCTTAGCAATCTTTATCATTCTGTAATTAATTGATTCAATTTTGATATGCGGAACAATTGCTTGGCATAATTCTAACCTTCTTGCCAGGTCTCTTACTCTTCAACACCTTCTAGTTTGCAGAAAAAGACTAACTGTGTTACTACTTATTCAAAATTCGACGAGCTTCCGAACCGCCATTATTTGAGGGACTGAATATTGTTAAACCACTAATTTGGTTAACTGGTGTACAGTGCGTGCAAAAAAACCCCGCTACCCCAGTCATGCTTCGTTAATCTTCTTTACAAATTAACTTTTGTACAGCAAGTGATTTCTGAAGAGCAATCATAATTTTTAATACGGTAGCGTTTTTTTTACACTTATCTTCTAAGCTTCACTGCTGCTTACACTTGCTGCTTACACTTGCTGCTTACAGCGTTTAATAATTCATTTATACTGAAAGCTGAACACAAATGTTGTTCATCTAGGAGCTTAGAGTATATCAGACGACCAGCGAACGTTCGTCAAGCTCATGATCTCAAAAAAAAAACGATTTCTAAACCCCAGACAGGAATCGAACCTGCAACCTTCTCATGCCCGGTGAGACGCTCCAACCATTGAGCTACCAAGACTCAGATGGTGAGCTGAGGTGCAGGTTCATCATACGTGCAACCTGAGCGGAAGTTACGATATGATAATGATGGGCTTATTTATAATTGATAAAGTTCATAATTGTAACATACGATCTGAAGCAAACCAGTCTTATTATCCTCATGAAGTCGAATAACCATATGGACCTTTCAATATCAGAATTCAGGGTCCTAGAGTGTGAAATTCTTTTGAAGACCATATTAAATCTAAAACAAAAAAGAATACAAAACAGAAGCTAAAACATTCGAAGTTAGATAAATATTAGTTTATTTGTTCACTCAAAGGTAAAAAGACTAGCTCTGCATTTCATATCTTCCATGACAGCATAATTACGGTTTATTCATTACTCGAGCTAAAGCGAGAGTCATAGTTTCGGCTGGTTTTTTTTTTTTTTTCGCGCAAGACTTAGTCTCCCACGC
>JBAHVQ010000456.1:2904416-2916888 GCA_036872915.1 Nanipora kamurai | reverse complement strand
AGTCCACAACATTAGTAGTTTAGTATGCTTCTCGTGTCAAATATTCACTTTTAAAAGCACCAGCAGCGACGGCTGCGGCACCCCTTTAGCTCGAATAAACGCTTAGTAAGCCTCTTGTTCTTACGTAATTCCGTTAAAAAGGAGGGTTGATCATACACCTATGTGTTTGTATTTGTGTATACTTTATCATCTTGTTTCTTGTAGAACTAAATGAGCCTTGACTTATAATTGTCAAATTAACATCAACGCCTTTTTAGCCATTACAGGTTACTTCTGGAAACAAGTAAGCTTATTTTTATAAATTAGTTTTTTCATTTGTTCGTGCAATGCAACAGGATACATATACGTGTTCTTATTGTTGCTGGTAAAAGTGCATTTAGTGTGTGTTTTGGTTACTCAAATCGGAAAAATGATCATGTCAGTGTTGTTCTTATTGTTCCTTTAAAGACAGGGGCTGCGGAACCACGGGGGCCGCGGGGCACAGGCCACTCAAAAAATCAGTAAGGGGGACCTTGCCCCCAATAATTGTATGCGTCATGAGACTTTACGACTTTATTTCATAAAGGAATAATACAATTTTCGGTTACTCTTTAGCCTCTTCCTGAAATAGGAATGTAGTCCTTCCTTGTTTTTGAGTTTACTTATCTTTCGCTGCGAAATTTCGAATTGTTGTGCGCAAACAACAGAGGATGGTGTATTCAAACTGCCAAACAAACTTGTCAGCCTTTATCCCTTCAACCGATTTGTGATTTGTTTCCTTGTGCCCCCCCCAGAAAAATTGGCTTCCGCCGCCCCTGAAAGTGCGTTTTTTTGTGTGTGTTTGGATACTCAAACCTCACTCGTTGAGGCCACTTTCAGAGGAGAAAATTTTTGTTTTAATTTTGCTCCCATTTTAGAAATCGGGTTGCGCACCGAAAGCTCGCTACTTTTGAATTTACCATCCTTCTCTATCGTTACTTTCGGGGGTCGCTACTTTCGAATTGCAAAAATGCATATAATTTCAGATTGTTGATATTTCTTGTAAAATGATTTTAACGAACGTGTTCCGTCGGTATTGCCCCGACTGCATGTCTTAAATTGTATCGTCAACGGTAGGCAGGGGCGCCGGAAGGACTGAAAAGCGGCGAAGGCAGAATCTTAAAAAGGGCACTCGAGCGATGTCAGCGGTACTTTTGATACTGCATTGGGACTTCATGTAAGGTTCTGAATACAAAAACACCGTACGATACTACGATGTTATTGTGTTTTTAAAGTGCATTTGGTGAATTGAAGTGTCGATTTGCAGTTTTTGTTCTAATAATAACTTATTAGGTAATGCCGTTGATTCTTTTTTGTCACAAAAAGGAGCAGCCAGTTGCCCCCGCACTGCCCCCGTGGCTCCGGCGCCCCTGACGGTAGGAGTAAGCGTTCTCGTCTCCTGCTCAGTTCTTTACGCAAATCCTTTAGTCCTTTCCCTACCTGGTATTTCAATATGGTATTTCAATGTGGTATTTCAATGCCACCACCAATACAAACGCCATCTGGTGCACCTGCTTTGATCAGTTACAAGGCATGCAACCAACACATTTTTGTTTAATTATGTGGCCTATTATCATTTCTTGACCTTAGATCCTTTTTTCGTCTACCCCAGTATTGGCCCAATCACAAGAACATGGTAATACTTATATATTCCAAACACAATATAATAAAAGTTTGAAAAAAACCAATCACGTTTATTTCGAATATTGCTGAATAACAAAAACGTTGACCTTTGTTCCAAATCGTTAGTTTCAGGGGTGTGATACGTTCGGGATTTACTAACCAACACTAAATTTTATTACTTTCGGGAGGTGGTTACTTTGGGAACTTTATGGTAGTAGAAACATGACAATTTATGAAAATGAAATATGAGGCTGGAAAGTTGATAACCCCTAAAGCACCAGACCATCTGACACCATCTAAACCGTTTGACTAGATGGAACGTGATAGATTAAAGCATCAACACCGTCAAACAAGGGTTTCTGTCTATCGGACAGCGCATTTGTAAGTCAAATGGCATATCAAGTGTCATACACCATCGTCCAAAAAGTTTGGAAGATGGTGTCAATCGTATTGCAGATGCCTATATTGGACATATTTGGAGAATATGACGAAAAACATCAAAGAATTGGGTTTTTTGAGTTGTGTCTCTTTGAAACTCGGCGAATCCGTATGAAAGTATCGATACCTAGGAAAATGTTACGGGTGTCGGACGTCAGATATTTGTTAACGATAACCACTGCATTCTCTAGTGCGACCGACTGTTCAACTAGTACAGTCGTTTGGTCTTAAGAGAAGCACAGGCAGACAACAACCCCGGAGCGTTAAGCCTGGTTTCCATATAAATTGCCCTGGTCGTCTCGATTAGTCGACCCAAAATTTCTTCGAGTGATTGGAGCGATCATATGGAAACCACTGTGGCGATACCGCAGACTTTCGAGGCAATCGTGATCGCCCCGATAGAACTATATGCTCTATCGGAGCGATCGCGATCGCCTCGTATTGCCCCGATCGTCTGCGGTCTCGCCACACATTTAACTTCCCATATAATGGCTCCAATTGCCCGAAGAAACTTTGGAGGGACTGAGACGATTGTTTCGGTTATATGGAAACCAGACTTCAGGGGTGTCGAGGCAGTCGTCTGGGATTGCGTTTGCTGTGGTGAAAAATTTTTTATAACAAAGAATTAAAAATTATTATGGGAACAAAAGCCTCCTCTTGCGTTTGCAGTCTCTACAGAGCTTTCTTGTGTATCACTCAAATATAAAATCTTTGGCATTAAGTTTTTCAAAAAAAAGATCATGAAAAAAATTGCCAACTATTTAAAAAGAAACAACCCGAAAGACCGGTCCAAAGTTCACCCAAGCCTGGCTCTCCGTGCTCAAATTTACAGATCACGAGGCCTAAACATATCGTCTGCTCTATGGATGAGAAGGAATGAGTACTGTTAGTTTATGTTAATTGTTCTCTTAGGTAAAAGGAATACAAAGGATTATTTAATGCTCTTGAACTTTAATGAGGTTAATGAAGACTTCAAAATTCTCCCCCAATACGAACTATTTCCTTCTTAATATCCTATATCAGCCCGTAGAACTGGAAGTGTTGGCCAACCTTTTGAGAAGATCCCGGGGACAAGGTTGAGAGTTGGCAACATTTCAAGATTTGAGCGAATTCTCATCTCGGAAACCTCTTGAAACTTAAAGTTCTTTTAAAGTGAAATTCTAGCCATATCATTGAGATTTTTTTTTCATGACATTACCTCACGCATACCTTACGTATACATTAAAACATTTATCATATACGCATTGCTTCATTTTTAATAGTTAATGAAGTTTTATTCAGTGTGTTGATCATGAGGGGTTGATGACATGGAGACCTTTCAGCCCAAGTTCAAAAACAAATCACTTAAAAATTGACGTTTCTATTACATGGCGAAACTTCCAGCCTGGCTGGCGCTACTCGGGCTGAAAAATCCCATCGCAAGACAAAATTTCAGCCCGTGCTGAAAGTTGAAAACGCTTCGAAACTGAAACGAAAAAAACTAAGGCTACCTTGCAATTTCCGTGTGGATTCACTCTGGAATATTTTCAGCCCGGTCCATGCAATCAGCCCTTCAGAGAACAAAGAAGGAATCACACGGGTCAATTGTTGACTCGAGTGATTTGTCCAGGACCCACGTAAATGCCTGGGGGCTTAATTGCTTGGCCGGTCGTATGAGTAAATATGGTTCGGCACTTTCTGAAATTTGACCATCTACAGTTGCAAATATAAACGTCTGGGGTTTAGTCAGAAGATAAGAAACGTCAAACTTAGAGTATTTGGTCCGTGTCGCATTTAAGCGCATGGGTTGAAATTCTGAATATGACGTCATATACACAACTATGTTGGGGCGAGCAGCTAGTCCGGAAAACGATATCCTGTCTTTGTCTTCAACGTAAACAGATGCTGTCGTTTAGTGGACTCTTGCCTATCTAACGAGAATTTTCGTACCTCATGTAAAGAGATTTTCCGTCAGTAGTTTCCCATTGTTTCAATTGAGTATGGGTAAATGTCTATCTGTTTGCACGGCAGAGGGAAACAATACCACCTTGTCAAGCAAGTCAAACACCTCAGTTCCTTCGCAAAGAGATGTCTACGAGCCAACACAGAAAACAACCTTTCAAAAAATGCCAACGGAAAAGGTTAGTGGGATTAGTAATTCTGAAATAAAACGATCACTGAACGTGAAACCGGGATATGACGAGAGTAAAATCGAGGCAATGTTTCAGAAGTACAAAGACGACGAAGAAGAAGCCATTCTGGAGGATGGAATGGAGAGATTCTGTCAGGATCTCAGTGTGAGCCCAACTGAATTTGTTGTCCTTGTTTTGGCATGGAAATTTGACGCATCAAAAATGTGTCGCTTTACAAAGAAAGAGTTCGTTGACGGTTGTAAGTTGTTAAAAGTAGATTCAGTACGAGGCATAAGACAGAAACTAGATGAAATCGAAAAGTACGTAAGAAGGAACAGAGAAGAATTTCGTGAACTTTATCGATTTACGTTCGGTTTTGGACTGGACGTTGACGAAGGACAGAGGTCACTTCCCACGAGCATGGCTATAGCTCTGTGGAAGTTGGTATTTGGAGAGAATAAGCCGGATTTCATGGACAAATGGTATAGCTATCTGGAGGAAAAATCCGTTCGGGCCATACAAAGGGATACATGGAATATGTTCCTTCACATGGCTGAAACCATAAAACGAGATTTTAGCAATTACGATGAATCTGAAGCATGGCCTAGTCTATTCGACGATTTTGTGGAAACCCAAAGAAAATCAATGACTGATAGTGGAAACTCAGAAATTACCGAATGAATTATTACAAACGCGTAAACATTTTGGCGTTGGGGAATTGCTAATTTCTTATTGAGAATCTATGAAATTATATTTTGTACCTTTCATAACAAATGACATTTTTTTAAAAATGGCAAGAGCTTTTTTTTTTCGAGTGTTCAACGTCCTGCTGATCGCATATTTAACCGCTTATCGATCTTGAAGCAAAGTTGTTGGTGGGTTGCAATATAAGGTGAGGAGAATTTGTTGCATATCTGTTCTTCCGAAAGCTGTAAACAGAGAAGTATAACAAAAGTTGAAATTTGAAAGTTTTAAATTATGAACACAAGTTAGGAATCGAGTTTGGAATGCCACACTATCAAGACTGTTGCTGCTCATAAAATTGAAATATCCTGAGTTTGCTGTAGTTAAAATATGAAAGTACAATTAATGGACCTGTTACAAAAGTTCCTACAAAAACTATGCCCATCGCTTGACTTATGTGGTACAAACTGCTATGAAATGCTGCAAATGATGCTATGAAAAATGTCAAAGATATGTTCCTATGAAATTTTCTGACCCGGATGTTAAAATACTAAGTTTTGGAGCCTCTACTGGCCTGCCACTTAAATCACAGGATATTTAGATTTTATCTTTTTTGTCATTGTTTTAGACTTTTGAGCAGATGCTGCAGTAATACAGATACTAGTTCTCAAAGTGTGATCTTAGTTAGATGTTTAAAACTCATTCAAAGAAATTGGACAAATTTCAATGATTTCCAGTTGAATTTGTAACTCTTTTGCAAGCATCTGGAACAAAAAATTGTTCCAGTACCAGCAGATACTGTGCTAAGTTCTGTTATTTGTGAAATTTATTAAATACAAATGCAAATTTGGGCTGTGATGCAGGTTAGTCATTCTGTGGCAATAGGGGTTTCAATTTGCCTTCAAAAATAAATTATTTATCTTGCTACAACTTTGCTGTTTATGTAAACTAACAGTGGCCTTAGAATAAGATTTTGATATGCTGTGTAGTTAACCCAACTTTACTTCATACATTAGGTAATGTCAGACAAATTCATTAAGCTTACCAAGATAGCTAGCTCAGTATATCCATCATATTTTGCATATCATATCTGATTTTAACCCTTACACATATTCCTGTTCAAGAGTTGCTAGTTCAAAGCTGGATAAAATTTAGTTTGATTGTTAAAGGTCAAACAGTGCTGTTTACTTGCAAAGGCCTATCCTCCAGATAATGTTTCCAGGTTTGGAACAGCTGGCCCAAGGTATTTTCCTTTGGCAATTAAACTTGGCTAGAGTAGAATAATATAAGACCTATCCTGGCAGACCAGAGAAAAAAACATGTGGGTCCATATTGCTGCTGCCAGACATCTCCCTTTGGAAACAAAAATTGACTAGAGTAGAATAATAGAAGATCTATTCTGGCAGACCAGAGAAAAAACATATGGGTCCATATTGCTGCTGTCAGACATCTCCCTTTGGCAAGCAAAGTTGACTAGAGCAGAATAATAGAAGATCTATTCTGCCAAACCAGAGAAAAAATATATTAGAAGACCTGTTCTTGTAGACCAGAGAAAAAATGTATGAGCCCATATTGCTGCTGCCAGACATCTTCCTTTGGCAAGTAATGTTGGCTAGAGTAGATAATAGAAGACCTACAGGGGGTGATAAAAAAAGTGGCCACCCATAAAAATGATATAACTTGGTTCCTTGCCATCATATGTAATGAAAGAGTTAATAAACCTTGTATTCTTCTACATACTAAGTCACAGATCAGAAAATTATATGGATTTAGAATGATTTTGGTCTAGACTCAAGATAGCAGATTTTAAGACAAGATTCACCAAAATGATTAAAGTTTTCGCCCGAAAAATCACTTGAAATTTAAAATTTATCCTGTAAAATGCATCCAAGAGTGGAAGGATATAAATCTCCATTAGCTAATATAATTCTTTCATGTTGGCAGTGGTATTATTACTTTACTTAATGGAAGAAATGCAGTTTCCAGTATAACAGTTGTGATAAGATAGGTATGTCTCCATTGCCGCAATTACTGAATGTTACGGTACAATGGTGAAGCTAAATTGCAATATTTTATTAGATCAACTCCACAGTTTGATGCCCAAACTGGTTTCATTAAGCCACCTGGGTCTATATGCCAACGGCCGCAATTGTTCAATTTGAAGATCCCCGGTTACAAATCTGTTAAAGGATCTCATCCTATACACGTTGAAAATCTGGAAGAATTTGCAGTATAACATCAGCCAGACACTCCAGATTTAAAGAAACTTTTGTGCAGTTAATTTCTGGACAAGCTATGCAAAGAGAGAACACTTATTGCACAAACTATTTAACAATATTTATGAATTTTTCGCTGAAAACCGCCATCTTGAATCTACATCAAAATCTCTCTAAATGCATGTAATTTTCTAATCTGTGACTGAGAATCCCCATTTTCATTCAAACATGTGTAACACTGCTCTAGTATGTAGACAAATACAAGTTTTATTAACTCTTTCATTACACATGATGGCGAAGAACCAAGTTATATCATTTTTATGGATGGCCACTTTTTTTTGACCACCCCCTGCATTCTGGCAGGCCAGAGAAAGAATATATGAGCCCATCTTACTGCTGCCAGACATCTTCCTTTGGCAAGTAAAATAATCTGATGTAGGCTAGAGTAAAGTAATTGTAGACAACCTGTTGGTTAATAATGTCATCATGTTGACCTCTGGAAACCTGTCTCAATCCAGTCAGCCTAAGGTGCCCTATCAAATGTGTTCTTAATGATGCCAGACAATTTTATTTGGTGGAGAAAGGTGACTTTAGGTTAAAGGGTTAAACCCAAAGGTCTCTCGCAAGCTGAATTAACTTTGAAAAGAAATGTCTTGGAACCCAAAATACCTTATAAGTAAAAACAAGACAAATTGACACAGTAATATCTCAACTATATTACCCAGTCAGTTGTCATACCTAACTAGTCACACAAGCATCATAGACCTATATAAGAAGGACACAATGACATCATCACTTGTTATTTACTTGTTTTATTTATTTAATTAGCCTACAGGAAGTGTGTTGGTACCACAGATGACTGTCAGACTTCATATTAAGTAAGGAAAGTTCCTTGCTAGCTTTCAAGCAATTGTTCAGATTAGGATTTCTGAGTTATATGTGTGAAGTTTATAAGAATAAATGGTTGAAGTAATAGTCGGCACAAGAATGGAGTATCTTAGAATTTCTAAAAACTTGTTTAATTTTTCGGCATTTCCAAAAACATTAAACAACTAGTCTTCAGAAACTTTAAGATACTCCATTTTGCATGCAGACATTTTAACCAAGAAGCTTTATGTATCAAACTCAAAAATCCTTCTCTGAACAATGGTTTAAAAGCCAGCAAGGAACCTTCCTTTTTTTAAAATTTAATTAATTATTCAACAAGTTATGATGTCATCACATCCTTCTTATATAGGTTTGCATTCTTATGTAACTAGTTAGGTTTGACAATGACTGTGTATATAGTCGAAATGTTGCCTTCTCAATCTGTATTGTGTTTTTATTTATATTTCAGATACCAAGATGTTTCTTTTCACAATTTGTTTTCTATTATACTTTACAAAGTTGTTGGCAGACATTGGGTTGAGACCATTTTAAGCTAAATGAAATTAACCAACAGTTACAATAATGACCTTTTAACCTCCATGTTCCCTTCTTTAGAATAAAACCCTGTCACGTTTGTGGGACAAAATTCTGAACAGTTCCCTTGGGGTTTGAAGTTGGTTCAAATGGTTAATCAATTTGTAAATCAGATTTTTTTTAACAAGGGCTGGGATAAACATCACACTTGCTGGGCAACAAAGTGGTTGCAGTGTTATTGTATCTGTGAAAACATCTGAGGCACAAATGAACAATATTTGAGTTTTTAGGAAGAAAAAGAAAAATGTCACAACATTGAAAGCATCTTAATCATATTTGCACAAGGTTCCATTGCTGATGGCAAAAATGACCATCCTGTGGAAAAGTCCTGCATATGCTCCTCAAATGGGGTGCGTGTTCTTACTACCTTTTGCACAATTCTTTATCTAACTCTTCCCTTGATGACTGGACATAGGAAATTTTAATGATCAAAAAACTTTTTAAAAGATGGTGCTGCTGAGGCTCCATTTCTGGAAATTTTATTGCTATCACTATCTATCCATTTGTTTTTTTGCCCAAGAAAAATCCTTATGGGAGCAACAGCTGCAGCCCATTCTTCTAAGTCATCAGAAGATATAATTATGGCAAGCTATTATTGCAGTCATTTTGGATATTGGCCATACTCTGTAAAACTAATGAATAATACTTCTTTGTCAAAAGGATTTTATTTTGGAGGGAAGCTGAACATTCAGAGATTAAACAAGTTTGGAGGATTTCAGGGGTATATTGAGAGAACAAACAGATGGTTTGAGAACTTTTCAAGCTTGTTGCCGGAGTCCCCATTTTATATGCAAATTAATTACCACTCAAAATAGGAAATAAATGAGCAATTGTATTCCAATATCTTGCTGTAAAATATGATATGGAATGGAAAACAAGAGTACACACAAGATACTAGGCGTAAATTTATAATTTTTATGACTCCTATGCACAAGATAACAGTGGCATTGTGGGGCTTTTCTGACAGGGGGGCTAAATTTCCAATTTTCTGACGAGATCTTACAAGTGGGTGGTGCCCTCATTTTAAGAGCCATTTTATTTCAGATATTTTTTCTAATTTTAATAGTCAAAAACCCCATTCGATACGGATAACACTAGTTTATTACGTTTTATTGTAGTATTTCACGTAATCGTTGAACATGTGAAGTACCTAATGATCCTGAGCACAACCGCCACAATATATATTTTTTCTGACTGTATTATCCATTACCCTGTGCCGTAAATAAAATACATTAAAATCGCTACAATTGAGCGTTGGAAGGTGTGAGAACTATCTGTAAGGTTTATTTAAATGAGAATTCTAATTACAGCATTTAAATTTGACATTTACATATCTGCTTGAGAAACCGCGGAAAGACTGGGTTCTGGGTAACCAGCGCATGCTATGATTGGTCGTTGTGAACCTTCAGGCAATTAGAACTCGTGCTGGTTACTTAGAGCTCTGTCTCTTCGTGGTTTCTGGAGCGGTTGTCTTTCTGCTCAATTTCCTTTATTTTCAAAGCCGTATCGCCTTCAATATAAATTTGGTAGTTTAGATTGAGTTTTAAGGTACATACAGGTGAGGTAAATCCAGCCTCAGCATTAGCTGAAGTATAGGATATATATCTATGAATATAGTAAGTTTAATTCAGCGGTCCAAACTTTCAAAGGTACTTTTGCACGCCATTGATGGTTTGTACTTGACGTCATGACGGTTAAATTTGGTGGAACTTTAACAGAAGAATTTCATTAACTCAGGTCAGTGAATCAGTGCATATTAACTTCTGTCGTATTTGGTCTTAACATGGCCGGCGTGTCATTGTCTTTTACACCTCATGCCATTGGTTGCAAACCAATATATCTTGAATGTCTGCAATGGACCCCTTGCGCTTATTCCCCTGTTGGAGGAAAAATGCACATAAAAGAATTTCCATAAATTATTTGATCTGTTGAATGTCAAAATTTTTAAGTTGTCCTCCAGATGGGTCGATTAGCACAAGTGCAAGGGACCAATGGTGCGTTTGTAAAACAGGGAACTTTCACTATAGAGTACTTCCTCTTAATCCCGAAAGATGTCAAGGAGCACGGCGACCAGGTTAGTATACATAACAGAACGGGATGATCTGATGCACTTTTTCAGGAACACGGCGGGCTACAAGGTCAAGCGGGAACGCTGAATAAATTTACTTACTGAATAAAAATGTTGGGGGTGCACGTACCCCGAATTCTCATCCGTTCCTTACCCCCTAAATATCTGTTTTTAATCAAGAACAGGGTGTCAAGTTCTTATTTTTTCCTATTTTTCGGAGTCATTCCTATTTCCTATTTTTCCTATGATTCATGCTGTACAAAGACTATTATGCTAGTCAATAAAAAGAGTTAAGGAATAGCCTCGATTTGAGTAAACCCTGCATTTTTACATATTTCAGTGGGACTTGATTTTTGCAGAAAAATGTAGTAAGGGGTATGGGCACTAGCCATCCCAGAAGTCAGTGGTGCCTTTTATGTGAGCACATGGTCTGGTCTTTTTCAAAATGGCTTCCATTTTGCATGGTTAGTTGCTTCTTTTGTTTTGCCATCTTTTTGCCTTCCGCCCAGGATCTTAAGAGGTAGGAAAGCTAAGACTGATGCATGTTCACACATTTGTTTCAGTTTTAGTTAAAGCAAAAGTAGATTGGATTTTTGCAGGGCTAGAAATCTATTTACTGTAGTCTGAATTGTTTGCGAAAGAACAGTCTTTAAAAGATGTTAAATTAAGTCCAAAAAAAGTAGGGTAAAAAGGGTAAAAGCGAAATTTAAAGCGTGTGATTTTGTTCAGTGTAGTGTGTTTAAAATATGAACAGTTGCTTCCATTTGCTTCGAAGAGTGAGCTGAAATCCTCCTGTACTTGTGCCTTGATCACTTTTTTCCCTGCGCATTTTCCTTATGGAGTGAGAGATGCATTTTTTTTTAATTTTCAATTGATCTATTTCAAGGTGTTTAAGAAGTCAGGATATCAAACCATGCGTGGCAGCAAGTTGCAAGATGCTGACTGTGGTAGAGGTAATCAGCTATCTGATTCAGAGATTGTAATTGGAGACCCAGCTGAGAAGGCATTGGCCTCACTTAAGCCAGATCATCAGAAGTCGGTAATGCTTGGTATCCGTGCTTTCTTCAGCACTTCAGTGGACTATTTACAGTCTCAGCTTTCCCTCCAGAACCCACTGTTGAAGGCTTTAAGATGCCTAAACGCTCAAACAAGAACAGTGGAAAGCAGTGTCAAGGCTGCACGAACCTTGGCAAGGAAGCTAAAGCGAGGGTTGGATGTTAGCCAAGTATGTGACGAATGGAGGGTGTATTCATGTGATCCAAATGTTGCGCAGATAGAAACGGAGCAAAGAGTTGATCACTTTTGGAGAGCAGTCTTCTGTTTTAGATCTAGCGATGGAAGCCCTAAATACATTGTACTCCTCGAAAATGTGAAAGCTGGCCTGATACTTTCCCAGATGAATGCAGAATCAGAAAGGAGCCTTTCTGTAAATTCAACCATTGTGACTAAGGAACGTGATGCTCTTGGAGAAAAAACCATTGTGGGTCTGAGAGCACTGAAAGAGGCAGTAAGATTTCACGATCTCCAACATTCAAGGCCAGAAAATATACCGATAACTAAGGAATGAAAGTCGCTGTTAGATCTGCCCATGCAAAGTACTTGAAACGAATTGAAGAAGAGAAGGCTGAGGAGTCAAAGAAAGAGGACGAGATCAGAAAGCAAGGAGAAGAGAAGGCTAGAAAGCAGAAAGAACTAGAGGAGGACAATTGAAGAAAAAGAAAAGGCCTTGAATGAAGCAGAAAAGGAGGCAGTCAATGATATTGATGCGGCCAATGGACTGTTGAGTGATGGAACCACCAAACTTGCAAATTCACTTTCTTCAAGTGCTGTTGATCAGCAAGGGGTCAAAGTAG
>JBAHVQ010000456.1:2885218-2904316 GCA_036872915.1 Nanipora kamurai | reverse complement strand
TAATATTTACAAACCAGAGTAGCGTTTGGTATGTCGGAAATTTCACCTGGTTGCCGTGAACTTGTATCTTACTGTTAAAAGATAACTCATTAGGATTTTTTTCTGATGACTGTAGTTTGCAGTATTTATTCCAGTCTTCCTGAGAAATAGGCAATTTATATCTCTTTTTTATATTACTTTGTGAGCTTTTAACTGTTCATGTTGATTCCAAGAAATCGTAACTTGTGCTGAGTTATTGGAAACCTCGAAAATAGTGTCGGGGATCTCAGTTAGCTTTGGGGAGCTCTTCCATTTGAAGCAGGCAGTTTCTTTCACAATGCTGTAGATGTACCTGTCTGGTGTTATAAAGGTGAATGTTTTGGCATGGAAGGATGTCTGACGGTTGGAAATTAGGTATGGAACACAATATTTTGTGAACCCGTTTTACATAACATTTTGAACTAAGGCTGTAAGGATTGAGTGGAAGCCGGTATTAAAGAACTTAGGGTTGTGTTGAAGCCGATATCCTGTGTAAGCTACTTGTGAAATCTGCTATTTTTCCTCCTATTTTTTCACGTTTTTCCCTATTTTTTCCCTATTTTTCGCATTCAAATTTCTTATTTTCCTGAGCCGATGCGCTGCTTGACACCCTGGAAGAAAGATGTTTGGTTCTTTCTGTCAAAACTAAGGTCTTGCTGTCGTCTCTAGAACGTGAGTAATAATGTTGATCTTTCAGGACCGAATATTCATTTCTTGATCAGTTAAGTGTCATGAATATACTGCTGAAATCTTCTCTTGTGACTTTTGCTAAAATAGGAACCAAAATGGTCGTTAGATTTGAAATATTTTGTTCTTTGAATGACGGTACTTGTAAACAACAACGATGACGAAGATAAACCACGTTTGAGAAGTTTCTTAATTCCTTCTCACTTCTCTTGGGATAGTTTATGAAAAACAAGTTACTCGAAGTGGAACACTCTCCACTCGAAATGCGTAAAGCAGGGCCCCGATGAATTTGGAATGGCGACTAGATTGCTCATTACAATAATCACGGAATGTATCGATATCGGTTTCAATAAAAATAAAGACCTGTGAAATTGTAATGGGCAATATAAAAATCCGTTTCTACGTTTTCTGGAGAGTTAGGAGATACATTCCTACGAACAACAAAGAAAAACGACTCAAATAGTAAATAAACGATATACCAACCTAAGAGCGAAGCCTGAAGGTCTATATATCGCTTGAACACCAATGTCTCAGATACATAACCGACTTATATCGTCGTTTGATGAAGTTAGGGAAAGAATTTTTAAAAAAGCTAGACATTAAAAAGGTTTGACAGAGTGGTTATTTGACATTTTATAGCGCTTGTTTTACTTCAAACTATTGTGTTACGTTTGAATGTTTACTTCTCTAACTTCAATTTCGTGAGGTTTATAACCCAAACAAAAAGCGGAAAATATTTCATATTTCTGACTGGAAACTCCGCATGTGAATGCACCTCATGACGCTACACACCACAAGACTTAAAAACACCATTATCAAGGTACCATCGTCTTTTCTTGGTATTCTTTTCCTTAACGTTTGATTTTTTTCCTTTTTATTCTTTGTTCTCTCTTTGTTTTTTCCTTGTTCCCACAGATTCTTTTTTTATACTACATAATGGCGTTAAAAGATTAAAAAAGACCGCTTTAAGAACGTCGAGAAAAATAGATCACTTAAAACCATCCTCGTCTCTATACCCCTGCTCACCAAACCCTTGAAGGAGCACTTTAAAAGGAAAGAAAGTTGGCGACTGCAATATGCGATCTGGAAATCGGAATTTTCTGGTCATTCGCTAGTTAGTGCCTCTACAGTTATTTGATGCCCTCGGCGGCTTTTAACATTTTATTTCCGCTATCACCAGATGATTTTTCCAGCCAAGGCGCGTCGTCCAATGACTAAAAGGGCTATTAAAATGTTAATTTATGGTCCCGCCAAAGAGGAATAACACCCACACAAGCATGGATAAGAACCTGTTTTGTCTATGTACCGCTTCAAACATCTACTTTGCGATGAATCGTCAAACAGCACCTGTTAAACCAATACTAGCAGTGCTTGTTCACAAATGAACTACGGATTCCTTTAATATAATAATTTGAAGTATGAAAATATTTATTTTTTTTAACCATGATTTTTGACCATTTCATTTGCTCTCTTAAAATCATGATTAATATCTACCTTCTCGTATATACAGACGGTTATTGAAAAGTGTTCAGTTAAACATCTTGTATGTATTGCAGCTAGAAATATTAGAAACTTCAAGAAAACTTCGTTTCAGTTCACAAAAGTACATTCTGACTGGATGCGATCGTATGACCACAGGTCACCTAAAGTTTGTAACTTTCTAGCTACATGACATACCGTCCAAATCTATCAGCTACCTTTCTTACAAAAATACAAAAGATTCTTATTATTCGGTTGACATTTCAGCGTCAGAGGAGACTTCGATCACATAAATCTAGCCAAACAAAATTCTATAACTTCAGTGCACTACAAAGCACCAATACTTATTGACTATAGGTAATACCATTCATTGAAATGGTAGAGTCAGTTCCTACACTAAAATCCATTGTATCTGAAAAATCCCCGGGGGGATCCATGTCAAGAAACGATACCGTAAGCGCATCCTCTTGCTTTACTGTTCGCGAATCAATTGACTGCATCGCTGGATTACCAAATATTGCACTAGGGTTGACATGATAAAGACAGTTACTGCGTAGATCTTGTGTCCTTAGTTCGCCCATGTTGAAACTATCCCTACGACACGCATTTGAATCTAATGCCCCTCTTTGTAATAAGTCCATATCTTCACTATCGACTCTCATTGGAGAACCTAGGTTCAATAAGATATTATCCTCCAAGTTTGGAGAAGAAACCTTCCTGTGTCCAGGAGAATGTTGCCTGATGTCTACGGGTGAACTATGCTCACTGTAACCATTCAGATGATCACTGCTTCCAAAGTTTATATTGGCAGGAGGTGACTGTACACATAAACTATTTTGAACAGCTTCTTGGTATGTTGGTAGGCCTGTAGTTGGACTTTTGGGACCTTTTGGTGAGGAACTTGGGTTGAACTGTCGTTTTGGGGGGTATGATGGGAAGGCATTCAAGCTCGGACTATTGGTTGAAGAAAGAGTTCCTGATGTAGCTGGGTACAAAGTATCCACTACAAAAAAAACACAAAAAACATGTCCAGGACTTCCTAATTACCTTTGTGCTATAATTCTCGACAGGAGATTAAATCCTTAAATCCCTTTATGTAAGGGGGGGAAATTTCTGATTTTTCATTCATCAACATGCATGAGCGAAGAATACCAACTATCTTTCGTGGTCACTCGCGGTATTACAAACTAATACCATGACAATAATGACAAAAGCCCTAGTCGAACGGCGCACGATGGTCAGTGATACTTGAAACTCGGGCTCCTTTTTGACCGCCAAATATCATGGACTATCATGGACTATCATCCACTTTCAGCATGTTCAAACTTTCTCTGATAGTCGGCGACAGTTTCCCCGTTAGGCCACTCGATGATGATAGTTGATGATAGCTAGGAGGAGAAATGAGTTCTTAAACTATCATCGACAATCACGTGGCGTTTGACCAGGGCTTAAATGTCCCCTCAAGCCTCAGAAGTGAATTAACTGTTCACATCATGAAGCCTTTAACCATACGCATTGAATATGTCGCGAATGTAATTCATTTTGCTTAGTGATTTTGGCTTGCTAGGTTAACTTTTAATGGATGACTGGCTACTAGATATGGTTTGGTAAGCATGCGTAGTCAGTGATTTTGTTGGATTGTAATTCTGTCACAAAAGCACCATGTGCATCAATAGAAATTTTAAAGTTTTGAATGTTTGCTTCTGTGAATTTCGTTAAAATATAGTAAATAAAGTAAATAGAACAAGTGTATCATCACATCTAATTTTCATAATTGTTCGTATGACACAATTTTTAAAATTCCACTAAATTTATGGCAAAAACCTGTCATGACTACATTTCCTAGTAGTTAGCTATGTTGTTCTTGATTGAAATTCTAACCTCGTACCAATTTGAGAAAAAATCGACGAAGAAAACCCAAGACCCAAAACTATTGTAACCATAACAAACACAGAAAGTTGCACAATTTGACAAATATCTCATGTTTATGGTACTCGTGGATTTAGATCCACTGTGCAACGTGCTTACAATTATTTCAAAGATAGAAATACCGGTAAATGAAAACCGTATTAATTGCAATCGGTAACAATACAAACTACAGAGATCCACTTTAACTGCCCTCAATCAGCACCGACTTAGCTGACCAATTCTTTTGATTTTTGGAAAGTACATGCAAAGTTAAATAAAGAAAGCTCAAAAGAAATCACTGTTTTATCACAGTGTCTGTAAATACGATACATAGGTGACTAATAATTTGAAATCAATCCCTTGAGACTCAAATTCGCACCCACAGTCATTTGTCAGGAGGGGCTAAACTAATATCGTATCTGATTGGCCGAAGTCATATTGGTATTCAAGGTATGGTGGCTTGGCATAGGCTGCTCGGAACAACTCGAGAAGCCAGAAAACAATTCAACCAAACGATGCCCGGTCCGACTAGGAAAGATTATTTGAGCAATTTGAAGTATTATATCGACTGAGAGAAAAGAAAATTGTCGTTCTGACTCTCTTATTTATACCCGTTAAGCTAAATAAATTTTTGGCAGTGAAGAGTTGATATAGTTGAGACTTTTTTCATCCTGTTGGACTAGAAGATTTTTTCGATGCCGAAATTGAGTATTTAAAAGCTTCGTAAGAGTTGAACTTGAACAGAAGAACACCTGGTCTTATCTAAGCCTAAATCCGAGCCCAACAACTTTTGAAAAAGAAGTTCAGAAAAATGTCAGTGTGTTAAGTTCTTTGAACCGTTAGATTATCCAGTGTTTTTCAGTCGGTATTTCGACAATACGTCAGCAAATTTAGAGCTCTTTCGAGTAAAGAGCGACAAGTTCAAAACGTACACAAGCTGCGATTAGCTTTAAAGTCTTAAACTGAAGACAAAACTATCTAACCTTACAAATTGTATTGTATTATTGTATTTCATTTGGAGTCAAAATCCTGTCAGAAAGTTGTCTTTTTCAGAAGAAAAGCAACTTTTCTTTTAATTTAACTCGTGCCCAATCGGTATATCATTCAAATATCTTTTATTCTGGCAAATTTTTGATAAAAAGATTATGAAAAAAGGTCAAATTAGAACAAAAGCTCAAGCTTAAAGTCTAAAAACTCGATCGTAAAAAGGAACTGGTTCTAATTAATAAATGAAAAATATACTGTTCATTTGAATCTATCCTTTTCCAGGACCATGTTCTACCGCCACTTTGAATTTTCCGCTATTTTGGTTCAACCCCTTAAAATAGCCCTGGGTACAAGGTTGGAGATTCTTGTTAAAGTTCAAGATCAGTTCTGTATTTACATTCACATGCCGCTGCCCACATCGCCATAACAACATAAATGCAACTTTTCCAACAAGAACATTTTAGGTGATTTTGCTAACATTTTCTTTGTTATAGATCATTAATTAATATGGGTAAATAAAGACATTCAGCTTCGCCAAGGAGCTACATATCATGCAACTCCGATACAGAACGGCGAGTCATTTTGTAAGTAGTACTTGTTAGTAACTTGGTTCAGTCAGTAACTCATGAATTACTTAGACTATCAATTACGGTTACTTTCGATGAATATAGCAATATTTGAAAACCTGAGGGCGCTAGCAGTCTGAATAATCGAGGTTTGCAGTTCAGCTTTCTTCACCTTCGCTAAGAGAGCTACCAAAGTTGGGTATTTCTGATATTTTGAGAGAAGTTACAGAAAACACGTCGTAAGCCAACACGTTGTTCAATTCACATATTTGTCATAGTTTGCCACATGTTTGCTGTAGAAATTGCAAATATTTCAAACAAAAAAACAACTGAATTTGCTACCTATTAGTGGAAACAGGAAATGCGTACATAAATACTCTTATAGAAAATGAAATAATTGTTAGACAAACAATACCAATAATTACATTATCAATAATCACCAATAATTACCAAAAATTGTTAGAAGAACAATACCAATAACTGCAATACTAATAATTGTTATTTCGAAAGTGTAAGTCAATTTTTGAAAGTTTAAATTTTATCGGGAGGAATCCGTTATTTATAGTTTCTATTTGATTTTATCACCTGTCCATTCTTTATTTATAACCGACGGAAATAAGTAGTAAAACAGGCACGTTTACCCTTATTAATTCACAAAAACGTCGGTTAAGGCGTTATTTTTTGGAACATTAATTTATTTGAAAGTAATCCCAAGACGTTTCGTGTCAAAGTTTGCAAAGGAACAACAGTGTGACAATAATGAGGAGAAAAGTTACGTACTGAACATGGTCCAACAGTTTTGTGCTTCAAGAATTTGCCGTACGTCTGAGTAGAAAGGTGTATAGCACAACTCGAATTTTAATCGTTCAAACATTTTAATCCTGTGTTTACATTATGTTATTGTAATCGGTTGTTATTCATTTACCAGATACTCCATATATTTTAACGAAACGATCTTGTTTACATCGATATGTTGGGCTTGCGCAAACTGTGATAATTAATATGCGGATATGATTTTGTCATCGTGGTAGGTAGATTGGATACATACGGTCGCTACGACTGCTTTCCTGCAACTTTTTGTTTAGGAAACGTTTATTTCACTTATTTAATGGCAAATCCTCTTTCTAACCAGATGCTTACGTGAAATTGAGGGTGGAGTCAAACAACAGACATGAGGAAAGGTTGGGCGACAACCGAACGAAAAATCGCTTTGAAACTGATCAGCATATAAGTTTCTAAGTAAAAGCTGCATTCTACACTGAGTATCTCACTTGAAAATCTAACCGACTTCTCGATAAAGACGACACATCCAAGTGAACTTGAAAAATTGACTATGTTAGGTGCCTAACACTATCTGAAGGCCTGACCGGAAATACTCCAGCTGGATACAATAAAAACAATTTTGCACAGGTAGACCGAGTAATTATTTTCGTGGCTATACTATACAAGTTATAAAGGTCCCTTTAAACCTCTTTATGCCACAAGTTTGGTTTGATTTGAACACGTTTTTAAGTAAAGTGGAAAAGATATGTTTACCTCCCAGTATCTCCAGAAGGTCAGCATTGCGACTATCCAAATCATTCTGCGCTTCAATGATCATTGCCTAGGAAATAATTATAAGTATAAATATAAATAAACGAATATTTAATAGACGATATGTGGACGTTTGTCAACTTCGTTTCCATAGATAAACCCATCCTGAGGCCCTGAAGGGGACTGAACTTTCACCATTTCTGATGACCGGTGAGAAGCTGAGGTGCAGGGTCGACTTATGTGCTTCCTATGCGGCTGCCAATGTTAACGAATGAGATGATATATACGATGTATCTGCCAGAGCTTGGTGTTATCACAGATTATATGTGGACGTTGATTTAGCTCGTTTGTTCAGAAAAACGTAGCTGAGGCCCAGAGGGGGATCGAGCCCAAGACAAGCAATGCTGCTGGTTCGATTTCCATCGTGGGCTCAGAACAGACACTTTAAGATTCGAACAACGGGATACGACTACGGTTGAAGAAGATAACGTAATAGGAATTGGTAGTATACCAGTAAACTTTAAGCTGAGGACACACGGGTTCGAAACTTTGTATCTTTTTGAGAAAAGAAAGAGCTTCTGTGTCTTTTTGGCACGATCTTCTATTGTCTAAAGACGTAGCCGTATTCGTAGTGTTATCTTAAGGTCCGTGAACAATTTCTCAACGCAGCCAAGTGGATAATCAGACATGGTTTAACGCTAGTCTGGCTTAAAAAGTTTTGAACGTAGTTTACAAAACTACCGTTCATGATCCAAAGTCTCGACATTACTGTCTAGTGTCTTCATCAGGGTGAATGATCAACGCATGAGGCACTCACTGACAAAAATCACAAGAAACTATAGGGACCTCATGGTCAGATCAATTACCCCTTACGAAGACACTAGACAGGAGTGTCGAAACGTTGGGCCATGAACGGTAGTTATGTAAGCTACGTTCAAAACTATTTAAGCTACAGTAGCGCAAACCATGTCTGATCTTAAAGTCCATAACACCTTTTTTCCTGCGGAAATGACCTTGCGAGCCTCGACATATAGTCCATGATAACACGAAGCTCTCACATGCACATCGTGTATAACATTCATACTAGAGCAAAAAAGTGAAATACCTCTATTTCATTAGATGTTTTCATTTTCTGGAGATTTTTATATTGAATCAATCGATCTGTTGAGTTATTTATACTACGAGAGTACAAAATGTTGTTGTCGCGTACAAGCGAACAACAAACAGCTCGCCCACAAACCAAGAAAGCACACGCTCTCTCGACAAGCCCAGGTTGCACCCGAGTTATGAGCTCGAGCAATTTCGAGAGCCTTCGAACACTTATTTGCTTGAATTAATCCCGAATGATTTCCTACACTTTACTCCTATCAGGATACCATACTCTTAATCCTACAGGGATGTCTCAGCTTAGAAGCGCGTGTTTCCTTTGACTTCGTACGGGTAGCATACTAAACCATTGTCGTTTCCTCTCGTGTACGATATATCACTTATACGACAAGTCGCTTCTTATGCAAGCTTACTGGTCAGCAGCTGTGTTTAAATTTGAGTACGTAAAAGCAGGGTTGTCCACTTTTCAAACTGCTTAATACTAAAATTATTTTATAAAACAAATATAAAGCGATTTTCTGTAAACCGTGATTTCTAATACTCATTAACAATATATGAGGAAAATGCAAAAGAACATTATTATTGCAATGTATATTTAAAGTGTATATGAAGTTAAAATCAAGTTTTTCTTATATGAAAGAACTCCTGAAATTGTAACGCAACATCGTTTACACTTTTTACATCTCTCACTTCATTGTTGAGATATCAGGCTTTATGTGATATGTAAATTCCACCCTGCATGCGTCACTGTGTATAATGAGTTATAAAAAAATCACGCATATCTTTCAAATTATTTAATTAAATCACTAGAAACGTTATATGGTTTGTGTTGTGAGGCAAGCACACCCACATTCACAGTTTCATGTGACATTGTTCAATAACTTTAACAATATTGCTAATTTTACAACAACTCATTATGCACAGTGACGTACGTAAGGTGTACTTTACATATCAAACAAATCTTAATATCTTAAGAACGAAGTGAGAAACGGAAAAAGTGTAAAAGATGTTGCGTTATAATTTCAAGAGTTCTTTCATGCAAGGAAAAACTTTTCACTTTACACACCATTAAATTTGGCAAAGACACGCTGGCTTTTTCAGCAAACTTCTCATTGTATTTTGAGATTGCAGTTTGATACTGTTAAAGTCTTAAGAAATCTCGCTGATCAAACTGAGATACCAAGGACTCAGAAAATCTCTGGCCACGAGACGAGACTCGAACCCGCAATATTCAGATGGCAGAGCAGGGTTATTTACGATATTTAAACCTGGGACGAGCCAGTCGGCAATGACTTGCTGGACTGCTAGCCATGAAGTGTCGGTGTATGCCGTAAGTAATCTTACTCTGCCGTCTGAGTTCTGCTGGCTCAATGGTTGGAGCGTCAGGCTAGAATTCAAAAGGTTCAGAGTCCATGGCGTTCCACAGTTTGATCAGCAATATTTTCTAAGACCTTTAACTTTTCATTAGTTTCTACAGCTCAGAGTACATTAGTTTTCGCAATTAGTTTTTAAACGAACGCATAAAGGGTTCAAGTTCTAAGGTAGTGGCAACTGAAAGTTAAGGTAATTTTTTGTTGCCGAAGAAAATCACACTATAAATGAAATCACTTCGGCCTAACTGATAGATAAATCTTCTATACCCAAAGAATTTAATCATTAAATATCTACCAACCCATCCAGTTAATTTAGTTCATTTCAAATTTTCACCCATATTTTCCTTCATTTCATCCCATTTATTCAGAACGCGACTAATACAAATCATACTCGTTTGGCCTTTCACTTGTACTTAAGATAAAGAAAAACTCAGTGCTCAGGTAACTGAGTAGCTTAAATCCTTTACAATGTACAGGTATTTGAAATTCTTTACAGTCAAAGGAATTTATTTCCTCGAAATACTTATGCACAAATTGGGTTGTTTTTTAATTTTCATAAAATTTCCAAATCACCAACACGTTATTGCAGATAGTTCACCAGAGATTACAATTGTATAAATTTCAAATTCATAAATTAAATTCCAAAGGACTTGAAGTTGACTCTTGAAGTCAACACACTAGCAAAATTTCCTGAGACACAAACTGGTTTCTTATACATTGCATTATCTTATTCTAAATTTGAAAATTAAATATCCAGTGTAAAGGCCCATTTACACTTGCAATTTTATGCTTTGTGATGGGTCATCCTGCAATAACCCCATAGATTGTGCAATTACGCCCCAGCAGTCTATGCAGCAAGGCAGCTGCTTATGATTCGCTCCAGGTTGTCTTCGATGCTTTCGGCGTTTTACGACGTACAGCAAGATGACGGCCACGAGGCACAAAATTGCTTGTGTAAACGGGGCAACAGAGACCCCAACATTTATAAGAATGTCGGTTGTTATAGAAAATTCGTTCTATTTACGACCAGTTCTACAGGAAATAGTTGAAAACATTGGGTAGCGTGTAAATCTTTATTCTATGGTAGACCTCACTTCACGGAAACAGGAGCATCAAATACCAAGGCCAGTGAAAATTGACAAATAGCCTTTGGGACGATGACATAATAAAAATACAACTACCAAATCGGCTTGCCAATATTCTTTCCTGTTTAGATTTTTGTTCTCTCTCGGACATTTTGTCTATTTGATCAGCCAAATTGTAAAACGTTAAAACATTGATTTAAGAAAATGATGGAATGTTCTTTCTAATGCAAAAACGGCATGCTTGGCAAAAATTGAAGGTCAATTTTTACCGGTGTAATGCGAAATTTATGATCTGCGAATTAACTGACTTTTGTGCTTGTGCGCACGCGTATAAGATGCTCAGTGCGATTCGCGGTAGATTTGTATCAGACATTTCGCAATTGCCTACAAACATTGTTCGACCGTTCTTCGTGCCGTGTTCTACTGCTGACTTGTTTAAGGGGTTCATTTGTTTCGGCTGGGATTTTTATTAACTCTCCCAGTACAGACTTTCACGTGAAAGCACTAAGATCTTTCTCTGCGATGACCTTTAAAAACAGGAATGGAACTTGACATAAATTTCATCGTCGGGAATATCAGAATTGTTGTTTAAGTGCTCGTGAATATCATTCATAATACCCTTGTTCACATGAAGCCATATAAAGTCATAACGGAAATAAAAAAAACGCACAGTTTATAGATCCTAATCTCAAAACTCTTAGCCTTGCTTCCTTTAGCGTTTGAAAAGCCACAGTAACTAAAGGGAGGTCGTACAGATTCAAAGTACTACGGTGGATGGATCAGGCTTCAGTAACTTCTTTCCCTGATCTTTCACCGGCAACGTTGTGAATTTGTCTGACCTCAGTTATTTCGCTGATTGTCACAACGAATATTCACCTCAGTTTCTTATACTGTATTTGGAAGAACACTTAAAATCACAAAAATCGGCTTTTACATGACTTTCATATCTTATCTTATTCGAGAGTCCTGAAGGGGGTGGCACCAATCCCATTTCCGAGCCAACTTGTTTTTCCAAATCCACTTCCCAGTGTCCAAGTCCCGTTCACACGAGCAGAATTGAAAAAAAAATCCCAGTGTTGTACGTACCAGATCTTTTCTCTTCACATCAACATTATTATTTAATTGAGGCTGGTTACGACTTTCAAAAAACAACCTAACGATGACCCGAAGACTCGCGAATGCTTCGTAACACACGAATACCCATGCTCTCTAGAGCTTTTGGCTGTACACAAAGACCGCCAACCACAAGGCGAGGGCAAAATAAAACAAACTAGACAATCTAATAATCCTATCGTAAAATTGTTTTGGGAGACGTCAAACAACTTTTAACAGTTGTCTGACGTCTCCCAACCTACGGGAATCAGGTAAGGCTTAAGTCCCATTTCCTGTGAGCAAATGGCAATCCCAGTGACCCAAATTCTATTTCCCACGGCAAAAGCAGGCCAATCCCAGTTTCCACTTTGCCCCTTCTGGACCCTCTCATTCTCGAGTTATTAAGTATGTAGTTTGAGCTATGACGTCATACGTTGTATACATCATAAGTCAGAAAATTAGCCATATCGTTGGTATGGTTCAACTAATCTCCCTTAGACGATGCAGGGGTAATCATTTCAGAATGCGTAGCATGTCTGTCTAGTCTCAGTTTAATCAAAGCAAACCAAAGATGTAGCTAATTTTCAGTTTTGTACTGAGCACAAATCACGTCGTAGCTCAAATTGCATACTTAATCACTGAAGAATAGGATGAGATCTGAAAGTGATGTAAAAGCCAATTTTCATGATTCTAAATGTTCTTCTAACAACAGCCATTAAAAACGACGGTGAATTTTCGTTGCATAGGCCCTTTAAATCTCACGTCAACACGAGCGAAATTTCTGATTCGTCAGTTATTTCCTTGTCGTCACCTAGTTTGTTTGACAACGGTCCTAGCACCTTAACAAACTCGCAGCACGTATTTTAACGGGACTACAACACTCGGCTGTCGCCTCTACTTTTAAACCGGACAATCCTCTACTGCTCGTTTATTAAATGAAACAGGGGGAAGGGTATCCCCTACGACGAATAAAATCGTTTGGTGTTAGCCAGAGTAAAATAAGCGAGACTGATCCTGCTGGCAAGAAAGACTTTCAACATTACACATACGCCTGGGATGTGACTTTTTGAAAACCGAAAAATACTCGTCTCTGACTCATTTTTTTACCAAGCTTTTCTCCGGCTTCCTCGCTGTTTATATCAAAATTTATAATTATGAAATTCTTTAATAATAAAACAACTCTTAACAAAACATTCACCAAAAAAAAGTCCCAAACATGAATAAGCCCAACGTGAAGAACAATAAAAATAAGAATACACAACTCAGGCTTTCTGGCGGGTCTATGGAAAACAGCAGGAAAACAGCAGGGAAAAAGCAGGACAAAAGTAGGAACTTTAAATAATCTCGAATGTCAATGCCACAAAAATCCAAATTAAACTTATTTTGCAATACATGAAATCTAATAAATTGGCACCCTCCTTCCCTACTAAAATAAAATTTAGTGGGGCTTTTCTCCAGATGACATAAAATATGACATCATCCTAGGAGTACCCAGACAAGTGCCCATGATTTCACTAAACAGGTTTCAAAACATTAAATTTTAAGAGATAAAGTAGGAAAATCAAGGCATTTTCCAAAAAGATACGAAAAGTAAGAAAGTACAAGGGAAAAAAAAGAAAAACACAAAAAACTAGGGGAAGTAGGACTGCCAGAAAGCCCGAAAACTTTCGTTCTATTTCACGTTGTACATATTTTACTTTAACGGGACAAAACATGTCATACTTTATACGTATTGAAAGTGTGTAGATTACCTTCTGCAGCTCTTGTGTTATCCCATGATAATTATCACCTATATCGCAAACATCCTCTGTTTCAGGGAAATCAAAAGTCATTGACGCTGATTTTTGTCCTTTTTGAAGTTCTTCAGCTCGTACAACACCAGGGTTGATAACGGGTACAGACAGTGACCTCCTGTGACCAAAAGATACACCGCTGTCTGAAGCCGACAAAGTCTTTGAATTTTGATCCAACTTGAGTAGACCTGAGGGGTTACTCAAGGAACCATTTGAAAAGTTAGATGTTCGATGATTAAGGCGACCAGCCATCGCCTCAAAATATGGCGGAGGTGACCTTTCAGCTTGTGCCATCGATGAATTTGTACCACTATGTCCAGCAGGTTCACCATCAATGGCGCTAGCCCAGCCTGAGTCATGATCCATGGTTACATCACTTGATATTGATGAGATGCCTCCGTTTGCCTGATTGCCTTTGTTGAGCTGCTGAAAGAATGCATCAACTTCATTGGTTATTGGTCCATCAGGAGGATTGAACAACAACTCTGCTCGTTGTTGTTGTTTTGGGGGCTGCAATATAATAACTGGTTTGACAGGCTGTTTGAAATGAATCACATTATGCTGTTGAACTGAATTAAGTAAGTTTGGCAGCGAGTTTGACGTTGATGTTACTGTAGTTTGCGGAATAGAATCCGGTTGCCCATGCCGGCAGTCCTTGTTGCAGGTCAAAGCTGAGCAATGAAGCAAAGGAGTAGCGGAAATAGACACTTGACATTGCTGTGGTGGTGGAAGTGTGGTTTGAACAGCATCCACCTTGGTGGAGGGGTTTTCTTGTCCTTTGTCCTGTTTGTGCTGCAGAATCTGCTGTGGCGTTTCTCCTTGGATTGGAACACCTTGCAGTTGAGTCTGAGATTGTGAAACAGGTAAACGATTGTATAGAAGCTGTTGCTGGTCAAGTTTCTGTTGCTGCTGTAACTGTTCTTGTTGTAACTGGTGCTGCTGCTGTAACTGTTGCTGTGTTTGAAAATGTTGCTGGGGTAGTTGTTGCTGTTGACGTGGTGGTTGTAGTTGTTTTTGTTGTTTCTGGTGCTGCAGTTGTTGTAGATGTTGCTGCAACTGCTGTTGTTGCTGCAGCTGTTTTTGCAGCTGTTGTTGTTGTTGTTGTTGCTGTTGTTGTTGCTGCTGTTGTTGTTGTTGTTGCTGTTGTTGTTGCTGCTGTTGTTGTTGTTGCTGTTGTTGTTGTTGTTGTTGCTGTTGTTGTTGTTGCTGTCGTTGTTGCGGCTGCTGTTGCTGTAAGTGGATCTGTAGCTGGTTTGGCAATAGTCTTGGTAATTGCTGACCATGATTTGGAGGTTTTGGTTGTAGTTGCTGAGGCTGCTTAGAGTGCACCTGTTGGCTCTTCTTTAGATCTAGCTGCTGCAATTGAATCTGAAGGTTAAGGTACTGTAGCTGCTGAATTTTCTGCTGAATCTCCTCAACACTGATGTTCTGTTCAGACTGCAGAATCTTCTCAGCATCACTAAGAATCTTACCAGGACTAACAGAGCCCACCATACCTACTCCAGTTGGTGCCGATGTTGATCGTGATAATGAAGTATGCGTTCCTTGAACTGGAGTCGACTGTGCTGATGTGGTCACAGAACTTCTATTGTTTCCCCCTGATACTGATGTTGGGGCAATACTTTTTGAAGTATTACTCCCTAACTGACAGGCATTGGCCATTTTTAGTCGCTCCATTAGGTGATTTTTTGACCCAGAAACGGGCAGTCCTCTGCTTTTTAGTTCATTCCGTAAATCTATCACTCTCATATCCTCGAGCTTCATTGGTTTTTCTGCTGGAGTATTATCAAGCTGGCTGCTCTTTTGTGCTGGTAATAGGGGTAAAAATGTCTGCGGGTAATTCTGACACAGAACTTGAAGCTGGAGATACAACTGTTGTTGTTGCAGCAGCAACGAATAAGGGGAATCTGATGGCAAGCTGTCATTTTTAGATGAGCTGCTCTCATTATTTGGTGGTCGATATTCATGATATTTATATTTCTTGAATTTAGCCTTGGAGGCCTTTTTCCGACATTTGGCTTCCTTTGCCTTTGTCTGGGATGGCGGCAGGGTAATCTGAGCTGCAGAATACGGTTTTACTTGGTTCACAACAGGATCAGCTGGCTGAAAAAATTTTGAGTTGGGAGAAAATACTTGGGATTGGGACATATCTGGTGGTGAGCCAATACCAGACGCATTGTCTGGGGAAGGTTGGGGTGAGTCGTCAGTAACGGACGATTCTGAAGGAGATAATGCATTCCTGATCAACGAAGAGTCTTTAGTATCGGAGTATTCAACTGCACCCTCTTTTATTGCATGACCAACTATTGAACCAGGTTCTAGAATGTTTTTATTCACAAGTTCTAATGGCCCAGGTCGCATGAGCAGCCTCTCATTGAGGTCATCTTGAAGCTTCTTCCTTTTTAAACAAATTTGTCTGGCTTGCAAGGATGCATCAGCGTTGGAATCTATAACAACATATAAATACAGAGAATCAATGATGTAATTACAGTTGTTGATGATGTACAAGTTAGACAATGCTCTCCAAAATCATCGCAAGAAAAGTTGGGCTTTTTATTCGTGCCAGAGACTATGTAAGAAATTAAACTTTTTTCATTTAAAGCTGTGATGCAACAGACCGTACACCTAACCGTTTGCTGAAACAAGCTTGAAAACACAATTTGTCACTTATTTTTGTGTTTTTTTTTTTCGATTAAAAGCTCTTCAGTTGCAATGTTTGGTTTCTTAACAACAAAAATTGAAAAAAAAAAAAAACACCAAACAAGTTATCTTTTAAGTCTTTCCCTGCCACAGGAGACTTATTATTTTACTCCGGTTAACGCCAGACGATTTTACTTGCCAAAGATTGAGATGCAGCAGTGAAGGAGTTAATTGAGAAGTACTAGAAACTGATTGGCAATAATATACCACTGGGTTATTGGTCTTGTTATGTTATCACTTATTACGATGAAAACCTAGTTCTTCAAGCTTTGTTTTTACTCAGAAAAGTTCTGAGTTCCTCAACGGGAATCGAACCCGCGTCTCCCGATTGCCGGTGCGGTTGTCTTACCACTAGACCATGAGGGCTCAGACAGTAAATCTGATGTAAAGTTGGGACTTGGATCCTTTTGTTGACATGCCGCTTTCATAGTTGAAAGCTGAAACATGCCTGTGATGTTGTAATGTGATATATAAGCTTGAAGAACGAGCTTTTTCATCGTACTTATCCAAGCTTGCAAACGTCTACACTCTTTGTAGATTGAGTTCACTGTTATCACTTATTAGTCAATTTTAGTGCATAACAACAGGTCATACCATGCAAATTATCTAGGTATTCATACACCAAGCAAACTATTTGATTTTGATGTATGAATATAAGAAATGACTTTAAATTTGAAAAAATGACCAGTTGCTATGCACTTTAGTTTACTAATTTGCATAGCATGACCGGTTGCTACGATTAGCTTCGTCACTGGCGTCAAAGTAAATATAATTTTTTTCTTTTCAGTAGTAGACTTAAGAATCTTCACGGCATATTTCGCGCGAAACGTCAAAGTGCTCCACCTCTTACTCGAATATACTGAAGCCATATATGGTTGAAAAGGTTATATAACTGGCTGCAGAACTGTCATAAAATTACTTAACTTTTATGAACGAAAAAAATTCACTAGTTTCTGACATTTCCTGTCCGTATTCAAGAGACTAACGGTAAACAAGGATTTACGGGAATCGTCTGACAATTCACCAACTGGTAAACAAACAAATTGGGAGCAAAAGCGTGTTTGGTTTGTCAGTATACCTATTGCTTTTTGAGCTACCAAATCATTTCTATCCTCAGGTCCGTCCAAAGTCACTTAAATCGTACTTTCTGCTGTAAATCCAAAAATATTGAAAATTTCAAAAATCTGAGACATCTTTCTTTCTCAACATATTCATTTACCAGGTGGTCAATTTTGAGACAATCCTAAATCGTAAAGTCTTGTCTATCGTTAGCCTCTTGAACACAGAACGAAATTTTCAGAAGCAGAAGCGGATTTTTTTTCGTTCATACTGCCTAAATAATTTTATGACAGTCTTCCAGCCAGTTATATAAGCTCTTTTAACCATATATGGCTTTAGCATATTCGAGTAATGGGCGGACCGCTGTGACGTTTTACGCGAAATGTACCATGAAGGTCGACAGTAACCTTAAGAAATCTAAGAATTTACTTATTTTTCAAAATGTCCAGTCAACACCATTGGTAAATAAATTACTGGGCATTTATAAAATTGAAAAAAAGGCTGTCTGCGATAAGAATTGTTACTGAAATTCCTGCTGAGATGTTCAGCTGAAAATTTCCCATGTCTCCCAATAGTCACAGGAACCCAGAACCTAACAGGAGAATTATTCTGGCTTATCCTTTTTTAATGCAGAAAATTACTAATTAACCCTCTAAATTACCTTTCATACATAAAAAGTGTTATCAACTGTACAATAGACCTTTTTCACAAAGATGGCGGCCTGTACGAAAACGAGGCTCGTGGGTCAAAACAACTGCAGGAAAATCTCTTACATGGCCGCCGGCGAGAAAATCTCTGCGTTTGGGGGCACAAATAACTGTGAAATATGTTTAAAAGCTGGGGTTCCCCTGTCGACGGCCATGTAAGAGCTTACCTTGAACTTGTTTTGACCCACTTGCCTCGTTTCCGTGTAAGCCGCCATCTTTATGAAAAACGTCTATGCTAGCAGTATGCATGCTATAAGCATAAAGTTGAAAATGGTAATATACACATTTTGCCTCCCCCCCAAAAAAAACCCAAATAAATCGGTACTCTGTCATGATCAATCGTGTTTGTACAAATTCATTCGTTTTGAAGTTCGCGGGTTCGCATCCCTGCCAGGCCAAATAGAGTTTTCTCTACTTGTCCGGTATGGTTCGTCACTCGGATTAGCACTAACACCATTACTCTTCACCCGCGTTCATTCTTCTACTCTAGCCATTCTTGAAAAAATATCCTGACCCTGGCAGCACATTTCACTTTGATGGAATTTCTCAATCATTATTATGGTTTTCCATCTTCTTCTATCAAATAAAAGTGTTTTATATTACCATAATAATCTCATTATGTGATATCATTATTTCTTGCAGAGAATTGCATGAGGTCAGATGCCTCACCAATATTATCCATTTAAAGTGCTACAGGACTGAAAATATACTTAGTTCTATTTGAATGAACTGCTGTAGTAGCAAGAAATGACGCTTGCAGCTCTCCCATACCCCTCTTTGTTCTTGAGTGATGCAGATTTTGTAGTGCTGACGTATCAATAATTAAGACTGTCATAATTAGACGACTAGAGGACGTTCGTCAAGCTCGTTCTCTCAGAAAAACGATTTGATGAACAGTGAGAAGGTTGCGGGTTCGAATCCCGTCTGGGGTTCAGAAATCGTTTTTCTGTGAGAACGAGCTTGACGAACGTCCACTAGTCGTCTGAGATTTACCAAGCTCCCAC
>JBAHVQ010000456.1:2866435-2885118 GCA_036872915.1 Nanipora kamurai | reverse complement strand
TAGCTCACCATCTGAGTCGTGGTAGCTCAATGGTTAGAGCGTCTCACTAGTCATCAGAAGGTTGCGGGTTCGATTCCTGTCTAGAGCTCAGAAATCGTTTGAGCTTGACGAACGTCCACTAGTCGTCTACACTGTCATAATTACAACAACAGAGCATTTTGACTATCTAGAAAATCATGTACATGTATACTTTGTGATTTTGGCACAAATTCACAGAAGACTTTTCAGTGTAGATGTACCTCATGTCAGGCACTAGACTCGTGTTGGACTCACTGCCATGATAACATGTCAGTGCCAAGATCCCATTCGACATAAACCACTATAACACATTTGCTAGAAAACTAAACCAAAGTATTCAGTTTTGCATTCATATACCACATAAAATTTAAAAAAAAAAATATGAAAATATGCCTTACTAAAATTATGATGACATAGGTCATATTCAAGGATATGATGTTCAGTTTTACAAATTCTAGCAACATTCAACGTTTCAAGTAACTGTCAAGATACATATGATTTTTTAAACTGTTAAATTGCTCAATCAATTTTTGGGCATCATAAGTACAGTACAAACACACCAAATAAGTCTGAATGGGTATTTCTCTATCAAAGAGCTTATAAACACCATGAATTATCACTCAAACTGCCCTTTCAGATCAAACAAGTTTACAGTTGATTATGCACTTTAGTATCTATGACCATTCTCATAATTTTATGGGTCCATCTTACTGGAACATTTACAGAAATTTTTTATTGGTCCATTCATATTTTTAACCAAAAAAACAGCATTCACAACTTTTGATGGGAAACACTAACTAAAACTTCTACTCTAAACTAAAATTCATATGTCTGTTTTGAGTATTCCACATGTTTCTATTCAATACCAATCAAGTATTTCACAGGGATGAGCTCTGCCGTTAAACGGTTAATATCTGCATATACTGGTAATTCTTTCTCATCAGGATCACTCTTCCACTATTTTACACTGGCTAATGCAACACACTCTAACTTATCAATTGGAGATATAAGTACGTATTATGCCAGGAAAGGGTTAAAATAGTTTGTGTGTTTGTTTTCTAGGATTACATGTACAAGAAATAACCCTGGAAACTTTCAGAATTATGAAAACATCAATAGCAGTTACTGTACATCACTATTTTAGTGCAAAACAGTCCAATACACCTTTTGCCTACCATTTACAGAAAATAAATAGTCAATCTCATTAATAAGAAATCAATATAAAATACATGGAATATCATTTCATTCAAGGAAATTTCATTTTAATTTACCGTAGTATTTAAAGTAAAATTCAACAGCCTAATTCTATTTTCATTTCAATACTTTTGATAATCTGTAGTGCTTTGAGAAAATCATTAGTTTTTTAAATTGACTGTTTCATTATACTGTAGAAATTCATGTAATAAAGCAGATTTTAATTTAGTTCTCTTGTTGAACAAAACCAAAGCAGGTGTACAGTATATGTGAAATGAGTACAGATGTGCAATGATGGTGTTTTTTATTTCAAACAAGCAAGAAGAAATCAAGTGACAATTCATGTTGAAGGAAGGGATTGTTAATGCCAACTATGATTGTACAAAAGGCTTCCAGTTATTGATACTTCGGGCATAAACATGCACACTTCAGAGGGGTTTCTGCAACATTTTACCATCAAAGGAAGAGTGAATGAAAGACTTCATTACCCCTTTCCCTGCCACAGGGGACTTTTATTATTTTACTTTGGCTAATGCCAGATGATTTTACTTGTCAAAAAGAGACATCTGGCAGTGGAGTTAGGCTGGTAATTACAGTATATTAAAGTGGATGATGAGACCAAAGAATATCTGAAAGCAATTTTGAATCAAAACTACTTTAAAATAATTACAGTAATTCTTTCCCAGTAGGACTAGTCTTCTATTAATTCACTCTGGCTAATGCCAGATGATTCTATTTGTCAAGGGAAGACATCTTCCCGGGAGATCTTCAACAAGGAAAACTTAAAAGAAACTGTTACTGTGACTGACCCATAGCCAAGGCTATTGACTTGTTTATAACACTAAAGCTGGCCAGGCCATTATTAAAGAGTTTAAACAGACCAGATGTAATAAACTAAACATATGAATATGCTAAGTGTTTTATAGCAGAAGGTAATGATTATCAACTATTGTGCATTCGTAAATAAACATGAATTTAAAAATCATATGGATGCCAAAGGGTTTTGGAAGGTCATCAATATGACAACATGTTTATCGATAACCTTGTATTACATCAACATTTCCAAAATGTTATGATTTGCTTTAGCTGTATCACCTATCTAATTTATCACATAGTACAAATTAGTGGGACAAATGGTGAACTTTTCAGTAATTGTTTGGCTGAACTTGTAAGACATCTAAACCCGGTTAAGCAAGCCTTACTGATTTTTGAGGATAACCTCAGAGCATTGCCATCTTTGTTAAGGAAGATCAACAGAACATACTCCCTACTCTTGCTTTTTTTGAACATTGTGAACTGGAAGAAGCCATAACTGTGTTGAAATCAGGTTTTAACCCTGGTGCTGGTATTCCTCTTGCAAAGTATTGCAAGAGAATAATTTAAGCAAAAACATGAAGAGGAAGGCAACTGTCATGACTGCTACAAAATGAACTAAATGGTACTGATTCATGTAAGTATACAGTACATACCATAATTAATTAATTAATTGTGAGACCACTGAAGGTAAACTGCAGGTTTCCCAATTATATTGTTGATTGCATTCCCAGTTGCTGTTAATGATATTCCCTTACTGCAAATGTCTATGTCACGCATGCCAATAATTTTTGCAAACCACTACAGACTATCAAAATCATTGAGATGAAAATCAAATCATGCTGTTGTAGTTCACTTAAAATGCTTAGCACACTTACGAAGTGACACTTAACATAAATAAAATTTCCTTAACTGGAATAATACTCCACATAAACTAAATCATAATTATTGAATGTTTACTATCATTCACTTGACAATTTATTTTCTGCCGGTGATTAGTATTATGTATCTGTATTTTGACTCAGACATATCCTTGTACATATATTTAAATGCACACAAAATGTTTCTCATTGGTGATGTCCATCCATCCATCCATCCATCTTATAACAAGGACATCACCAATGAAAAGCAAAAGGACAATAAATTATATGCTCTCCACAAGGACATGAATGATGAGGACAGACAAAAATCCAATTTGCAGTAGCCAATGCATTTTAATCAATATTTGTCACATGTTTGTGTTAAAAAATGTGTTAAATTTCACATTCAAAGAAGGGAGGCTGGTCAGAACTAATTCTTAACTTTCCTGGAATGAATTTCTTCAAACTGTCAGCATGATATTGGAATCACTGACCTGAATGACCTCTTCATAATATCAGAAGATGAACAGTGGAAAACATTCCAACAACAATTGTCTGGCAAATATTGAAGCTAATGTTGACACTGTCTAAGTAGGACTAGCTTAACTGTCATTTACAAAAAGATAATCAAAAGTTTCAGTTCACAGTATATGTGAATATGAATTTAAACAGGTGGAAGTTGACTATTTTATTTTGTAACTATAATGGATAAATAATTCTGGGCTTTAAATAAACTTTCAATGTAAAGTCATGCAAACTAAAGAACTTTAAGGCTCTTAGACACAATAACCATTGTCATGTTATTCAATACTGCATGGGGTAGAAAAGAGACCAAGATACCAGGAACAAAGTATCTTTCATGTCTACGAGGGTAATTTACGTTACGTTTGAATTCAGCCTTAGCCATGATGTGCAATTCACTAAATTTGAATTATAATTCTTTAACTCCAAGTGAGAATACCTGAAGTCCAGAAATGCACAGCTTTACAATGCATTGGGAGGTAGCAATGCAAGCTTTAGATAAAGTTACTGTGAAAAGATAACTGGGATTATAATTACTAACTTTTATTAGTAAACAACTTACTTATAATTAAGAACTTGATGCAAAGTTTCCTTGTAAAGGTTGCCTGAATTTAAGTACCAATACCTATCATTTGCAACCAAGACGGACACTGTTTTGTTTTCCTGATGCTTGCTTCTAAGCAGCAGAAGAGGTTCCTCAAAGAGGGTTTCTATGTAAGGGGGAACACAAGTTGAACTGAGGCTGTCACTGTTTATTTATTTAATTCAGGATTCTTACTTCAGCATCTTGTATTTCACAGACCTTAATCACTATATGTAAAAATTCTTTCTTTAGGTTGTTCCAAAGGAATAAATATATACAGTGAAATTACACTTTAGATTTGCGGAGCGGCTCTTCTATTGTCGACAAACAACGGTAAGGCTTCAGTCACAGATTCTCCTAACAGTGCTGTAGTTCTAAAGTTAACTTAGCCACTTGTTGAGCTGATGACAGCCATCTAGCTAAGAACACGTTTTATGAACGGTAGACTTTGAACAATAGTCATGAATAGTCATTACACGATGACTTCTATTGAGAAACGATAATCGGTGGACGATACATTTCAAATACCAAGCACATATTACGCAGTTTAGAAGGTGACCCACAGTTGTCAATACCAGGGAAATCTCACCCGTTCATGAGGCAGATTTCGAGGAGTAAAGCACAGGAACATCTTCCTTTCTTCTCCGAAGCTAAAGTGCTATCAGTGTAGCAAGTCTGAGGCACTGGAGAAAGGAGCGGGTACAATAAATAAGTTATAGTTGTTTGAAGAGATTATTAATACCCACAGACCTCTGGACAATTGCGTTTTATTTAGTAATGTATATCGATGACTGAACACATTAACGCGATAACTCCAGTAGGCAAAAGTAACAACTGTAATAACTCATAGAGGAACTAGCTAGTTACTCTGACGACAGCAATAAGACAGTGTTGTGGTCTTACCTTCTAAAATATGCCTCTGAATCAACTGATTTCGGTTTGGACGGACGCGAATTTTCCTTTGCAAGATATCGCTTGTCTAAAAATGGATAGATGGAAATCAATTCAACAGCCTCCAAGTTTGTTCGCACTTCTCCACAAACTAAGGACTTTACGAAAGGAATTATTTAAATGTACCAACCAATGTAACCGACTTCGCAAAGGGACAGAAGTAAACTAATTCGTTTGATTTAAACATTTATCTTTTAATGCCTGCGATTAAACGTAAAGAGACGTATGTGTACCTTTGCTCTTTCCAATCTTGTCTTTTGCTGCAAGATGCTTGGAGCTGCAGACACGGCTTCAGAAAACAAGAAAAGAACCATTCGGTATAACAATCCATCAAAAATGGACGAATGCTCAAGTGAACTCGAGAGTCATGAACATGATAATCCCCGAACTTGTCAAGCATTAACCAACCTGGCATTATTCCTTGATTAACAAGCTCTTCTCTTGGCCTTCGGAGCTGAAGACGGCGAGCCAGAACTAGAATCACGAACGAGAAAGGCAACTGAGTCATGGTTCGACTAAAAACGCGCGGTGCGCTCACGTTTGGTATCGCAGATAAAACACGATCAATCAGTGAGTCACCTACCTTCGCGGTTGTTTTGAAGTTGCTCGTGAGACAATGACTGAGAGAAGACCATGTTTTCAGTACAACCTTCGTTGTTATCCATTCCTGCAAGCCAGAAGATAGAAACAATTGAAAGGCTTCCACGGTACAATCAACAGAAGTAAGATATTTCCGGGTACATGGCATAATGAATCATGATTTTTTTTTTTCATCGATCCCCGAAATCGTCCCCCTTGGTTAAGCCAAAGCAACTTTTTCGTTTCCACTCCTCTGGCTTTTTGTTATTGAATGATCGACCTCAAGGGCCGATTAGGTCACTGACATAAATAGCTTATAACGACCGCTGTCATTGGTTGATCACCAAAAACTCTTTCTATGGTTCATCTTGATTGGTTGAGGGCATGAGCAATTGCTGCTGGATATATACATTATTTCTACAATGTTTACAAATTTTGCCACAATTGAAACATGAGCATACAGGAAAAAAAAAAATAGCGTTCGCAAAAGCCAAAGTGTTTCTGTTATAAAAATTAGTAGTACTCTCACTTTTCGACAAAGCAGTTTTACTTTCAAAATGTATATTTCCTGTTAGAAACGAACCGAAGAAATACCGCTAACCAAAATGTTTCCCGAAAACTAATTGGCATCTTCGTCTGACGTTTCCTTCCTACTAAATGTTTTATACATTTTCAATAAAACTCTTTCGTTTATTTCCTTGGTTCTCGAGAGCTTTCGTAATATTGTTTATTGTATTCTAGATTCCTTGATAAACTTATTCATCTTCGGAAGCTCTTACTATTGCGTTCGCTCTGCTCGAACCTTGAAGTAGTCGGAGCTAGGGGGGTTGGGGGCACTCTTTTCAATACAACCGAAAAACCCTCGTGAGAAGTCAAAAAATAAAAGTATTCCACTCTTCAATCCCCCTTGACGCCCACCAACGCCCACCTGAAATTGTCTGCCCTGGGATCAACCAACTAGGGTAGGACGGATTATGTTACAGCGTTCCAGCCATTTGGCTGAATTATACAATGATTCAGGGGACTGATTACGAATATCCAGGATCTAAACCTATACTCGTTATGTTTATACTGGTGTATCGTCTGTTAGACCCATTTGTTTGTTGTTTGGTGCTTTAGAGTTCTCTGTTTTAGATTCCTCAATGCGGCAGCATTTCAGTATAATTTGCAAATGTTAACAATGGGGCGAATAAATTTTGGGCAGACAAAATTAACGAAACCAACCTCTTTTCAGACCAAAGCGTTAAACAACGTGTGAGCAAATTCTACGTGTAAATCCAAAATGTGAATGATTATATTACATAAAGAAGGAAAATAACAAGTAACAGGGTAGGAAGGTCGCGACCCTTGCCCTTTTTGTGGGACATCGAATATGTAACCCTATTAGCGATAGTAATTTTCCCCCATTTCCCAAAGCTATGTGGATCTGCTGCCTTTGAAATAGTGAAAATTGTCTTGACGGTGCCCTTCTAATTCCCTTCGACCCCTGCCCTCCGAAAATCGTGGTTGCGGCCCCTGAGAACTCATGTGAAAATAGCAACGCTAAGTTCAGTCCATAGTTCAGCACAAAACCGTCGAAGCCGGCGCGTGACAATTTTCTCCGTTGATCTTCTAGCAGGCACAAGTGGCGTGTTTATACACGACATAGGGCGACCGCCCACTCCACCGGATATCTTTGCCAGAGGACTGACGGAAGTTTGTTCCCACGTAGTGCATCATAGATTTTTGTTCATATACGGTTAGTTGTGATCGTCCAGAACATGACCACACCTCATTATTTCCTATGGACTTCACTAAAATCAAATTCACTGAGCAGATGGTCTTTCTTTCGATTTTTATCATGAGTATCTGGATAAGCCACGGGGGGTTCGTCCCCTAAAGTTTTAGATTTCGGGAGGTAATACAGGAAATATCCAACCTTCACTTTTTTGGCTCATTAATTTTTGAAAAGTTCCCATAGAATACTAAATGAAGGAAAAAATCACAATTTACGCTATCAGCACAATCCAAACTCCATTCAGAGGTATTGCTAACAAAGTCACTCTGGGAGGACAAGGACTTAGAAGTATTTTAGGAAACAAAAAGGGTGCCTTTGAACAGATACTATTTGACTATAAATATATAGTCAAATAGTATCTGTTCAAATGTGAATGATGTGTATATTTAAAAAAGGGAACACTTTCCACTATTAAAGAGGGAACTTATTACTATATTGTTGTACCATCTGGGAAAGTATTAAAAATGAGCTGTTGAATGACTTATTAGAGAGTTTACGAAAGCTGCAACGAAGTGTAAAACGAAGTGTTTTAACTTCCAAGGCCTCGAAGAAAACTGCACATGTTTAACTCACGATGTTCTCTTTCTGTCGGGTAAAACTTTCCCAGCAATTCAAGTTGGTTAGTTAACGTTCCTCCTTCAACAGCTCCAAAGCTCGACGTGCTTTCAAATGCCGCCGTTGTCATGAAATCATATAAATGCACATCCTCACGTCTAGTGATGAGCCAGGATGGCGTGAAGAGTACTCTAGCGGTCAGATTATCTATTTCTTTTGTTCTGTAAGAGAAATCATATTGCCTGGCCGCGTCGTCTTTAACGTCGGCGTCGCGTTTTCGTAAACTTCTAATGAATTTACAAAAACGAGCTGCAAGATTAACTCCATGCAAAGAAATTGAAACTCCGTCAATCGAGCTGTTCCCAAAACTAACGTAGATACCATGTCATAACCTAAGAGAAATTCTTTTAGGATGTACTTCTCCAAACAGATATATTTCCGAGTTAGTAGATGTGCGCAATTTATTTTGCTTTTTTCGAAGGGAACCCACAATATCAAAACTAGATCATCTACAACTAATTTCAAACTTGCAACGACAAAAATAGAGCTTGGAAAATCTAAAATAACTTATGGTGGTGCTATATTTATCAATTCGTTGTCTGACGACTTGAAAACTCTTGACAAGTTCATTGTTACTTTTTTCAAATCTAATCTCAAAGAATTCTTCATCAAATTAAACAACGATATTAATGTCACTGTTGCAGCAACTAATTCTTAATATTTTTATATACTGTTAATACGAGGGTCATTAGGAGGAATATTTTACTAGTAATAACGTATAAAACGTTTTCTGAAAATAAAGATTATACATTGTTAATATTATTAATACTTTTAAGAAAAGTTTGGCGTCCCTCATTTCCCTGGGTTCTCACGTATCCGGTTAGTTTTCATAAGTAATACAAGGTGCCCTTTAGAATTTTCGTCCATGTATTTTGAAAACTGTAAATTCAGATTCCGCAAAAAGGTTGGATCTAGACAGTAACATATTACCCCCTCAGTTCTGAAGCCCAATTGATGTTCTTTTGTTTCTCTGCAGCATGGAGGGTCGTAAAGAGGAAAGGTGGTACAACCAATATCTATCCAATACTTAATGCTGAACACAAACTTGGTTCATGTGGTTGCGAGTTCGATTCCCGTTTAGGTCTCAGAAATCGTTTTTCTGAGATAACGAGCTTGAAGAACGTCCACTAGTCGTCCAATATCTGTCCAAGTTGACACCTGATCAGTTTGGTGGCTAATGATAGGCGCTTTAATTCCGGAACAATGGAGTGGAATGTGACAAAGTAACAGAGCAGATAAGAAAATAAATTAGATTTAATGATTAGTTCTTGAAAATTAAAGTCAGCTAATTTCGTTCGACCAAATTTCCGTGCATCTTTTCTTTATTTGTTCCTATATCTTACTCCAAGTACCAGATGACATTTCGAAGTGCCGGAAGAGAATCTTTAAACCATCTATAATATATAATAGTGTTTTGTTTCCAGGAATGTTTTTGAGCGGAGCATTCTATTCGTTAAGCAGTCAAATTTCCAGTTAGCGTATATAATCCACAATCGACAGATTGTGGATTATACTCGGTATATCTGATCTCATGCTTTTAGCAGATGAGAACAGTGCTGTACCAAGTACCACTCAAGTGATTCTTTCGAAGAATCCTACTCGCATTCGATTTGCCTGGGAGCATTTTTTTTTATGCAAGTACTCTAACTTTTGCTTCACTCCCCTTCAAAGGTCATTCTTCGGAGCTTGATTGTCGTTATTAGTACTATTAGAACTAAGGGACAACAAGTTACTCCTTTGGAAGTTGCTACCAAAGATTTCCCATTATAATTGCGGTTTTCGCTATCCAGTAATTCGTATGTAATCTGCGTCATATCAAACAAAATGTTGGCATGTTTATTCTCGTAAGATACAAAAACGCGTCAGTAGAGACCTCAGATGAAAACAAGTTGTGCATTGCAACATTTTAGCAATATGAAAAAGGGCTGCTCGGTAAGAGGTATTACACTGACAGATGCCGTGGGAGCAACTGCACAGTTATACTTAGACAATTAACTCTTTCCTGCCCGTATAGGTCCTCAGCGACCTATGGAGACTTCAGTATTTTACTCTGGCTAACAACAGACGATTTTACTCGTCAAGGGGAAGTCCTTGGACAGGAAAGAGTTAAACAATTCGCCATCGTTTTCGATGAACGCCAGTTAACTCGAGCCTCGCCAACGTCGAGTAACTGCTTGGACTCGTTGCCAAATTATTAAATAATACAAGTATTTGGAACGATAAAGTACGCAGTGATGTGCGTGTAGAAAAGACGGTCGTGGAAAAGAGGATAACTGCTCAACAATCTAAAGTCCTAACACGTGTATTACATGTAGTCTGTAATAAACTATGATATTTCCTATGATTGTGAGCAGGGTGTCGACTCTGCTTATGCCAACGACTACTGCCTAAGGGCTTTCTTAAATACCTTGAACTCGTTTGACATTAGCAACGTCTTTGTCGCTTCAAAAATATGCCACTTGACGTTAATATATTTTATATTCTATACTCGAAATACATTTTGGAGCTAAGTTTTGTTAGTGTACGGACGATATGTGAACGTTCGTAAAGCACATTTACTCAGAGTAAGTTTCTCTGAGTAATGGACGTGCGTGATCAAGTGACGTCCAAATGTAACATCTACTTATCAACTTAAAACATTTATCTGGGTGAAAGCTCATTGATGACGTCTTTTCTCCATTTAGCGTTAGATTGAAATTGATAAATGGTGCAAAGTAAGGAATACATTTTAATTTTTCCATTGCACGAACAGGCTGTTTGTAAGGCAAAGTATGGGACGTCACATGAATTGCTAAACTATTCCTTTTGTCGGTTATGTCGCCTTGTGGATAGATTATTTTGAAGACTGGAGACACCATTTGCTTGCATTAGCCATTGTCGAGAGGCGGCCGTTGTAGAGAGGTTTCAAAGTGCGTGACAATATGATCACTAAAATCTTAAGAAACATTTGGTGATCAAACTATGGAACGCCATGGACTCAGGAAAACTGTGAGCTCCAGACTAGACTCAAACCCGCAACCTTCTGAACTCTGAGTCCGGGGCGTTCCATAGTTTGGTCAGCAAAAATTTCCTAAGTCTTTAATAGTATCAAACTGTAAACTCAAAATTCAAATATGACCAATGATTGACAGCCAAGTGAAAAAATGTTGTCACGATGTGAACGTTGTGTGGAGGCGAACGTTAGTTATCGATCATTACATGTCGAGTAGAGTAGCCAGTCAGATTGTTGCCTTTGGAACAGACTACTAGTGAGTTTCTTTTAACAATGGTTAGACTGTAATGTTGTCAGCAAGGTCATCAAAAAATCATTAACCCGTAATTGGGTTGCATTTGTTAGAAACTTAAGGCCCGTTTATACTAGCGGTTTTTGCCGCCACTTTTCTCATCCTGACTAATGTGATCCAGAAATGGGGTCCAATGCTGTCGTGACTGAGTCAATTCGATCGCATGCATATGAATCAGAAAAATCGCAGCAAAAATTGCCAGTGTAAACGGGTCTTAAGCCGTCGTGGTCGTGGCCCACCGCACGTAACACGACCTTTCCTGACGGTCCAACCCAGCACGATGTATCAGTAATACTTCAGCTGACGCGACTTTTAAATAGCCGACCATGGACAACAGGTGTCTTTACACATGCACACGTATTCTACTATCCACAATTATAAGAATAAATGAAAAGGAGTTCCGCGTTCAATGGTGTAAAATTAAGAAATCCTTTGCTAAGAGATGTATCCCTGTTTGAAGAAATTATCGATATCACCGTTGACTATCTATCTGTCCATCTGTCCTTCTACCCATCATTCTATTTATCAATCTAGCCACTTCTCTCTCTCTCTCTCTCTCTCTCTCTCTCTCTCTCTCTCTCTCTCTCTCTCTCAAGAAATGACGACAAAATCATAAATTTATCATGATGCATAATGTTTTAAACGGCTATGCTCCAGCAGGTATTGTTTTCGAGACAGTAGCGATAATCTCTCTCTGCCAAAAAGAATTACATGCGAAAAAAAAGTTTCAAGTCTGCCGCAGCTAAATTATGGAATAGCTTGCCAGCACAAATTAAATATTTATCTACTTTGTCGTCTTTCAACCGGGACTTGGCATACCTAGCCTCAGTTTCATGAAGTAGGTTTGAAATTACGTTAATTTAGTCCATTACCTGTAACGTATTAATTTTAATCGGCTCCTGTATAACAAACAATTGTAGAATTGATTGGGTTTCTGAATTTAAACAAGCTTTCTGCTCTCTCTCTCTCTCTCTCTCTCTCTCTCTCTCTCTCTCTCTCTCTCTTTCTCTCTCTCTCTCTTTCTCTCTCGCTCGCTCTTTTCCTTTCTCCCCATACTTATCGTAGATCTGGTAGAATGCAGATAAATTTCATAAATTTTTAATTTCATAAAAATTCATAATTTCACAAATTGTACAGTTTTTATATTTTCATTCCAAAGGGTATCAATGCTGCTGAATACAGCCAAATTAAAATAAAATTTCCCCTTAATTTTCGCCATAGAAACCTGGCAGTGGGCCTATCTGAGATCTACTACCGCTAAGAAAAACTTGGACTGTTTGCTACCAAAGATGTTACATATTAATATTATGAAACCTATACTGGTGCATTGTCTGGAGTGCAGTGCCCGATGAACGAAAAATCGGTAGGTGGAGGTTTGTCCTAAATCGTTGACATTGACATGTCGGCGACCGATTTGCAATTGATCGATACCTGTCTTACGTATACTCTGTAGATTATGTTTAGTTTTGTTACATAATCAACTGAAAGCTTGTTTACCCTAGGTTTCCAAATCGATCATCAGTATCATAATTATCAAAACCTGAAAAAGAATTTTGTGCTTTACCTTAAAATTGTTTAGTTAAACTTAGCTAGACTTTGATTAAACAGACTGCCTGACCCTATAATCGCCAGCGATATGTGGTCTTCGAAATAATTGACTGAGTCGTGGTCATAAATGACGGAGTTGTTATCCTGCCGAATTCGTTTCCAATGAAATCCAATACTTGATCAAATGGCTGTTGTAACCTCAATCTTGCGCCATCGCTTTAGTGCAGTATTGCTACAACACGAGATATAAACACACTGTCTGAGTAAGCTGGGTTTTACTTAAGAATTTAACCCAAATCTTTTCGTTCTTTTCGTTTCTGAAAATTTGACTTTTATTTTATTTACAATGTGTGCGGCTGAGTAATAAATTGGATGTGGTGGACTTGGGCGAGAAGTCTTTTTAGCAATATTTTACTCTGCAGGAAAGCTATTCCAACTTTAGTCCAGATCTATTTGTTGATTTATTTTGAAAAATGTACAATATTTCAATTTATGTCCAAATGGCTGGGAATATTTATGTTAAACTCTGAGGAAATTTTGCTAGTAGAATAACTAAGTCAAGTCTAGAGTGTCGCTCTAGTGCAGTATTTTAAATTCTCATGATAAGAATAAGTTTACCAGGGTTGAGCGAGTACTTTAAAAATGAGTTCCCATCTAATACGTTTGCGAAAGTGACACTACTTCAAATGAAACGACCAGACAATTCACAGAAATTCCGGATGGACTCAAATGATATACTAAGGATTACCTATGGCTTCACCTTAGAAATATTTATTATCATGGGAATTTTTGACAACAAAAAAATAAACTTCGGTTGACAGTCGAATTTGTTACCGTATTTTAGTTGCTTTAGAATGCACATAACATAAATAAACAAAATGAAACGACGTGTTGCAATTGAAATTCTGCTCTTCCCAGGAAAGAAGTTTCCAGACTTATCTTTCGGATTCAAAAATTATATTTACTTGAGGTCATAAGGTTACTGTTTCCCAACTCTAAATTGTCTAATTGTTTCTTCATAGAATCGAGCCTAAATCAATCTTTTTTTGTTACGTGAAAAGATTCTGCGTCATACTTTCACTCAGGTGCGCGTTATAACTTCCTATAACCGAACAGATCTTGAGGTGATTAGATCTATTCATCAAAAACGTGATGCTCGATTGACGACAGGGTCGTGAATGCCAAGAGAAATTTGATCAACGTTGGATTTCTTGGGTAAATACTTTCAAATATGAAAGAAAGAAGACCCGTTAGGGAGGATGTCTTTGCCCAAAACCGCGCAGCTCTTCTAAACGATGATTTGCTACCCTGTAAACCATGCAAGGTTACCTTTGCTCATGCAATTGTAAACAAGGAAGGAACATTTTCGTTAGGCTTTAGTTGAATAGTTTCGCAAGTGATTAGAAAGCCGAAAGGCTAAAAGTCGCGATAAGAGGATCTCACTTCATATTGTCCTAGTGGAATGAGCCGACTAGGCACCGTGCTGCTAGTAATTCTAATAGTATAATAGGATCGAAAACGCTTACTTTTGTCTGGTTCATTCATGAAATATCACTTTCATAATTGTGCCACAGAGCAACAACGAATATTACGTAGTCGCCTGAATTTTCAGTTCTAAACTACTTTGTACCATCAAAACGAGGAAAAAACACATGCAACGTTTATCAACTGGTGGACTTGCAATGCGCAATGGCAGAAACACGTGGCGGATGCTGTTTGCCAGTAATGTTTATAGTACCAGTACTGATCTCACGATGCCCTCAAACAACATGATATGTGAGCGGCTGTAAATCCCAGAATGAAGTGGAAAGAACACTTACCTTTTATATGTGCGTCGTCGGCAATCTTTGGCCGTTTTGATAAGTTTTCCACACCATCATGGAAGACCAAACAGCTTTTGCCCATCTCTTTCGGTTCATCAACCGTATACTTTGTTAACATCTATAACCGACCAAAATAATAGATAGAGGTGTAGATGATATATTCAGGCAATCCGGTAAATGTATACCAAGTGTCGTTGACTTGGAGGTATGCCAAGGTTTATTACACCACTTCTTTTGTACTGGTTCTTAAATGTTATGCTCTAGAACTGGATTTTATCCACTTTGGTTCCTTGAACACAAGCGCTAATTTAACAAGTGTCAGTAAAAACATTTCAGTATCTCAAGGGTGATATGAGATCTCGTAGATTGAAGTGGAAGTTCGCGGGTGGTATAGACGTCTGAGACTATGTATTACTGGTATCGGATGACACCCACAGACGAAATCATTCTACCATTCCAGCCTTGGATAGCATTGTACTTTAGTCTTTAATGTTATTGATACGCACGCTTCGCCCACTAATGGCAAAAGTCCAACAAGGAAATACTGAGGCTTGAAAATTTGTTGTTGGATTTGAATCATGTGAATTTGAGATCGTATTTCTGTCATTGTTTTTCGATTGCTGTGTTTGTTCTGAGTTTCAAAAATTTGACTAACTTCGGAAAAATGTTTGGCAAGTATTTAATTACTTTTGAGGGTCTATTGTTCTAAATTTGCTCTCAGTAAAAAGAAGCCGAAACAAAATCAAAATTCACCACAGTTCCTTTGATCGGTTGTAGTGGTCTACGGGTGGCTCAACAGTCAAATTGAAAGGAGATTAAGGAATAAACCATTAAATGGTTTATTCCTTGATCGTCATTTCTCGGCTGACTAATAGAGAAATTGAAAACATTACTCTTAGCCCTTCCCTCCGTTTTTGTATCTCAGATGCTTGATAATTCGGTGTGCATATTTTCAGTCCGGAACTTTCTCGAACAGCTTCCGGGACACAAAGCTAGAAACCATTATTGACTCGTAATATGATTATTCTTCGACTTTGAGCCTACGTGAAGCGTTATTTGTTGAAAGGTTCTCATTATCTTGAATAAACTGTCGGTGTCATGGTTAGACCTAAACTTTTATTTATTCTAAACTTTAAATCTATCAACAAACCGCGAACTAAAATTATTTTATAAATTTATAGGGAATCCTCGTACATTACATGTACTACATGTATTTCTATATGGTAGGTATGGGAAAAAGATACAAGTACACAGGAACTAAGAAAGGACTTGAAACAAAATTAGTAATCCTAATTGGAAACAAAGACTACCGTGCTAACATATAAATCACAAATAACACAGAAATAACATCTGCATAAGATAGAATCTTGTATTTTTAATTACGGGGCTGTGTCAAAGTTGCTCTGTTTTGCAACGCAGTCAAGCTGTCTAAAGATGACAGAAGATGTTTGTCGGAAACCAAACAAGGATAATTTTAGGTGTGAGTAGGGGTGAAACACCCAGATGGAGGGCGAACAATTTCCCAGAAAACTAGTTTCCAGTGCCCCTAAAGCATTCGATAAACACATTTGATACTTAATACTGAACACGAACTCAGTTCATGCGGGAGCTTAGTCAATCTCGGACGACTAGTGGACGTTCGTCAAGCTCGTTCTCTCAGAAAAACGATTTCTGAGCCCTAGACGGAAATCGAACCCGCAACCTTCTGATGACCGGTGAGACGATGAGACGGTGAGACGAGAATGTTGCGGGTTCGTTGTTTCCCACTCCTAGTTGTGCTGTGTTGTGTTTGGTTGGTCAGCCACTGGGCTAGGTTGTGCTTTTTGCTGCAGTCAAAATAATTGCAAGGAAAGCAATATCTGTTTTACGATAGTTACGCCTATTTACGTGGGAGTAACCTATTGTCATTTTAGAGCACTTGCGGAACAGGATGGTCTGTATTTCCAGATTACTAAATCGTTCTTTGTATTTTAACCAAATACTTCTGGTTTTTTAATTCCATGCTAAAGCAAAAGTTCCCGTTCACCCTCTTAAATCACGCCGTCTTTTTTACGCTCGCATAGTTGAACTTTCTAAGCTGCACAGTGTTTATTGAAGGTGAACAAAATTCAGCTACAATGGGTAGATGCAACAAATTTGGTCAAGCCATTCCGTGTACTAACGTTAATTGTGCAATACAGAGCATGATTCGCTGCTGTCAAATAGGATTAAGCATATTTTCATGCATCAGTTTATGCCCTCTTTATCACACTTACAAACGTTCCTCTGTAGGTCCCTGAGAGATAAAAATGCACTATAATATACAACTTCAACTGCAAAGATTTTTTCTTGTTTCACCAGTTTGGAAAAGAGTGAAGATTGGCAGACTTTGCTTGATGGAATTTATACTAAAAAATTTATTTTCTTTACAAAGGCTTGGCCCCGTTGGGGGCAGGTAGTAGTGATGGGCGATACCGGAAATTTTAAAGCGGTGTGATATCGAGTACCGGAAGTATTGATACCAAATCGATACAATACTGCACTGTCAGATCAGTAGATGTTGGCACAAGACAATGACTAATGAAATCACTTTGTAAAGAAAACAGTGTAATTTACGCAAGCCTTTATTTAATAAAGAAAATTTTATGAACAGAATATAAACTGTTTCTAAAATTTACGTGGAATTAAATTGGTGGACAATCCAGTCGAAAACGCGATTAAAGTCACAAAATAAAACTTTGTGATAAAGGAAGAAACAAACATCCGAACATTGGTGTCATCTTGATAACTCAAGATATGAGCTAAAATCTAAAGAGTTACAATGAAATTGTGATATTTCGTCTTTATTTCAAAGACATCATCAGACAGACTAATTACAAAAACATTGCCACGATCTATATACAAGCGGCGCGATGACATTGTATATAGATCGTGGCAATGTTTTTGTAATTAGTCTACCTGATGACGTCTGTGAAATAAAGACGAAATATCACAATTCCATTGTAACTCTCTTGATTTTAGCTCATATCTTGAGTTATCAAGATGACACTATTATTCGGAGTTTGTTTCTTCCTTTATTTCTTTAAGTTGTCGGCTGGTCTGGATAAAATTTTGTCAATCGCACGTTTTTATGATTTATTTATAAATGTATTGTACAGCTACCCCAATACAAACGGGTTGTTAAATAAAAAAAAAATTATCGTATGGAAATTGGGTGGAGTTTGGTATCTAATATCGACACCAGGGTAAATGTTGCCGGTTTCGAAACATTCTCGTCCCCAGAGCCTCTTTCTTACTGGCGCGCGATAAAAGGCTCTGAGATAATCCGTACCGGTACCCACTGGTTTTGGGGGGTTCTGGTTTCGATGTGCTTCCGTTGAAATCGCCAACGTCTGTTCAGTTACATCACTTACTAAGGTAGTAGTTGGCTGTTACAATTGTGCAATAAAAGGGTTGAAAATATCAGTAGTCAAAATGGAGCTAATGTTGTTTTCCACTTTAAAATCGACAAAGCGTACCTGACTTCTGTTAATTAACGCGAATGAACAAATAACCAATCAGAGTTCTTATATTTATGGATTCCCCAAAGCTTTTTATCGCGCGCCAGCAAAAAAGGCCTCTTTCTGGGGACAGGGATGGTTTCGAAAGTATTGATACTTTGGTATCGGCATCGCTCGTCACCAGCTTGGAGTGTGAGTTTGCAAATTCTAGTGAAATGGTTACGTTGTTAGCAGAAATATTGCACAAAATATCTTTAAATACAAGATCTTCCCAGCTGGCTTATTCGACGAATGTGTTCGCAAGTTGGCGGAACTAAATCATAGACACGAAAGCAGTGGCGTAATTGGGACATTTTATCATGCAGTTGGGAGTATCAATGGGATCTTTGTAAATTTATTGGCGGCACAACTTTTAGTACAGATTTCAGGGGTGTGTTTCAAATACGTAAACATGTCATCTGGTAAACCTACAATTGCGGGAATACCTAATTTGATAGTGTTTCAAGAATTACCTTACTCAACCGGTTGGGGAGTCCGTAAGCTTACTCAACCTTAAGTAGGTAAGTAAGTAAGTAAGTAAGTAAGTAAGTAAGTAAGTAAGTAAGTAAGTAAGTAAGTAAGTAAGTAAGTAAGTAAG
>JBAHVQ010000456.1:2847217-2862395 GCA_036872915.1 Nanipora kamurai | reverse complement strand
AATAATAATAATAATAATAATAATAATAATAAATCAAAAAAGTAATGTGGACAGTATCTACATACCGAGAGGGGAAGGAGGGTGAGGACTGATTAGTGTCAAAGAATGTGTAGAACTTGCTGTCTTGAGGGTGGAAAGGTACATCAAAACCAGAAATGCAGGACTGATAAAGGCTGCTAGAAAGACAAGCCTTAGGCATCACGGAAACGGAGATTGAGCCGAAGATACGCAAGGAAATTGAAAGAAAGGAGCAACGGAGGGAGAAAGCCATGCACGGACAATTTATTCGGCAGAAGGAAGAGGTAAGGAATGAATCATGGTTATGGTTAAAGAAAGGAAGTATAAAAAGGAAGATCGAAAGCCTTATGGCCGCATAAGAACAGGCGCTTTGGAACGAATTTATTGAAAGCTAAAATAGATCAAACTCAAGAAGAAGGTAAATGCCGATTATGTAGACAGGCGGATGAAAGCATCAATCATGTTGCGAGTGAATGCCCTAAATTAGTTCAAAAGGAATATAAAAGGAGACACGACTGGTTGGGCAAGAAAATTCACTGAAAAGTCTATAAAGAGAAGCGTTTTGTGGTCAATGAAAAGTGGTAGGAACATGTACCTGAGCCAGTGTTGGAGAATGACGGATGTAAAATATTATAGGATTTCATGATACAGACTGATCATGTAATAAAGGCAAGAAGACAGGATATGATTATTGTTGACAAGAGAAGTAAGTGTTGCAAAATAAAGACTTTGTAATACCGTACGATAGCCGAGTTGATGAGACGGAAATGGAAAAAGTGGAAAAATTTCAAGACCTGGAAAGAGAATTGAGGAAACTATGGAAAATGAAAACAGTGGTCATTCCTTTTGTAATTGGAACATTTGGAACAGTTCCAAAGAAATTAAAGGAAAGACTAGAGAATATTGGGATAGAGACCAGGATAGATGAGCTCCAGAAAAGTGTGATTTTGAACACGGCAAGGGAAAGCCCCAGAAGTTTGAGGGTTGTTGTCACTTGTTAACAATAATAATAATAGTAATAATAATAACAATAATAAAATTAATGATAATAATAAAAACAGCAATTATAATAATAATAATAATAATGATAATAATGATAATTATTATGATTTTCATGACGGTGATGATAACGATGCAAACTGCGCAGGATGAAGTATCCAAAATCTTTTACAACTAACGGGATTATCAAAACTAACAGAGTAATATATTCCAAATTCAACTGGAGATTCGATATATTTTCCCCTATTCTCATCTTTTTGCTATCACTTGGTACTCAACATCTTGGTTTAAGGAAATACCCATGAGATAGGCACATAGTCAGATGTAGGGGATAAAATGTAGGGGGTTAAATTGTACAGATTTAAGATTAATTTTCAATATCTTGTACTAGATATCGGTGTTTTTTGTTATATTAAGCAGTTTTAACCACTCGTTTTCGTAGAGACGTCTACTTCTGATGACTCGTTACTGGTTCGTGGTTTTACCATGCATTCCTACCTTTGACGCTTTTATCTCTGGAGCCAGAGGCGAGGTTGTTGCCAGAAAGTGCTAGGCAAAGAACAGTTGCCGTGTGTCTGCAAACATGTAAAGTAGCGTTAAAACAGCAGGTATTTTCGTGTTCTCGCAACTTCCCGCGTGCATCCATAACTTAATGGAGCACGCCGAATCATGAACCATTTCTTTAATGACAAATTATTCGGCTGGTCGGTAAAACATGTTTAGATGTTCGCTACAAGACATTGGGTTGCTTGGTGAAAGAGGTTATAGGCAGCTGACTCATACTTAGAATGGTCTTGGTATGTTGTTACCTGACAATCAAGCTTAGCACTAACCGTAAAGATTATACTGTATTCTAGAAATAGATGCAATTTCGTAACCTGGTTCTCTAGAGTTGGGTTAGATTGTCATATGTGATTATACAATAAATTTTACTCTTCGTGCATTTTCATTGGTTGCTAGCCATCATCTATTAAAGAACAGACGCACGGATGACGTCACGAAAACAGTGAACCAATCCCAACACTCCGCGTATTCATCACGAGCCAATCACGTTGCTTCATTTGTATAGATCGTGCATCACGTCAGAGAACTGATTTCGTGCTTTTCGATGCTCCGAAAATTCCCCGTAAACTTTTAATCATCACTTGAAATATTTTTGTTCTGTTGTTTTATTAGTTTATTGTATAAAACAAATAGATTTCATCTCTCCGTTGTCTGGTCAGTTATAGATGCACAGAAAACAGCGCAATTGGTAAGAACATCATTGACCCACACGGCTATCTCCTCGTGGGTCAATTTTTTGTTCTTGTGACGTCATCTGTGCATCTATAGCTGACCAGACAACGGAAAAATGAAATCTACTTGTTAAATATCAAAATAAGTAAACCAACTCGAACCGGTTTTATAGACAACCAAAAGGGTTGAGAAACTGCCGGAACTTAAGTGTGGAGAAACCGACGTTTTGAGGGAAGGCCCTTCGTCGGAGTGAAACCAGCCTTCGCTCGAAACGTCAGTCTCTCCACACGTAAGTTCCGACAGTTTTCCAACTCTTTTGGTTATCTACAAGCTGTTTGATACTGCCGACGCAGCACTCTACTTTTCTAATGTTTTACGTTGTCTCCGGGTCTCTATTATCAACAATTTTACCATAGTTTCGTCTAATTAGTTTCGTGGCCCCTTTGGTGTGCTCTCTTACCGCTAATCCGTTGTAAAAAATCTTTTGAAGTATACAAGCAATTTGTAAACATATAAACATCTTTACTCTTGCTCTGAAGATGTCCTCAGTGTCCAGGATGAAAGCTCAGCAAAAATGTTTTACGGTAATTAATCATGACGTTATCGCACGAACTTTTTATTGAAATGCCGTCATGCCAAGCTACAAAACTCTTACAAAAGAATTTTTCATGCAAAGTAATAGAATAAATTTTTAAGGATTTTAAGCTTTCGAATTTCAGAAGAAGAAGGCTTGTGGCTATTGATGTAGGAGTTGCCAAATGGGAAAGCTGAGATCTTAGAAGTTCCGTGCTATTTTCGCCTTTGAGTTCTGTAGAAAGAAAGCGGTGAATTTGTTCGAAAGTGCAAATGACGTTAGATTTCTTGATGTAAGGTGGTTGGATAGAAAAAGTGAGTCCTTCTTCTAAGATTTTCATTTCATCATTCGTCAGCTGGTATGATGATAGGTTCGTTACAGATTTCCCATTTGGCAAATTCCTACATCAATAGCTACAATCCATTTTCTTCTTACCTTCGAAAGCATAAAATCCTTAAAAACTTACGGAACAACAAAGAGATCATTATATTAAAACTAGAATAAATAATTTTAACTCTCCTGAATATGCTCTTGACCGTCGTCGTTCTGTATACAGCGCCAATCAGACCATCTTCACGTCTTCAGGACGACGTCAGCTTGCGAAAGGGACTTAAAGCTTTTGCTTGAGATTGGGTTTACCCATAACTACAGTCATTTTAGAGGAACTGGAGCGTTTTATAAGTCATCAAACAAGTCACAGGTATCAATAATGATGTCCAATTAACCGTGATTATTTTCAAATGCTGAAATTTTAAACGACTTTGTCGATCTTAAGGTCCCTACTATAGGTGGTGGTGCCAGCGGGTTATTCGATGCCTGGTCCCCCCGCCGGGATCGCATGGCAGACGTCGTTGAAGAAGAGGACAATTATTTTGTGGACCCTTTTTAGCTCAAACTTCCTTCGAAACCTTTCTGACCTTCCGACGGGATTAATTGCCCCCCAGTTGGGGAAATCCTGGCGCTGCCACTGGAGATTATCGAACTTCAGCTAAACTGTCAGTATCATTCTAACTCTGAGCTGCATTAACTATAAATTACAATAAACACGACAAAGCTAAAGTCTTACCCTCGAAATATGCATTTGCATTTTCCTTGTTTGATATTCCAACACCTAAACAATTCACCAGAGTGAATAAATCAACTATACTGAGATCATGAAACTACTCGCAATGGAGTTATCAAATAAACACCGAAAATTCACGTTTAGTACAAAAAGGTTACGACTAAATTATTCGTATCAGCTCTTGGTATTACCGAGTACTTTGAAATATCCCGTTTTGTTAACGGTCGACGATATTTTCCAAATATCATTTAGCTATCGTGCTTGCTACATCTCAAACACGTACACTGAAATATCGCCTCCATTTTAATCAAACATCGTGCCTGGCTCACTGGTCACACACACTTTACATATACAGTATACACTTAATGCTGAACACAAATTTGGTTCATGTGGGAGTTCATTGGTAAATATCAGACGACTAGTCAACGTTCGTCCAGCCCTAGACTGTCTAGGGCTCAGTAATCGTTTTTCTGAGATAACGAGCTTGACAAACGTTCACTAGATACACGTCTGATACACAGTATATCTTGAGAACATTTCAATTTCAGACTCTTCGTAGAAAGCAACAGAGTTGTAGAAGTTGTTAACAACGACCAGATGATGATAAATTGTTTAAAAAATGATTATAAAAAGATGACTGGCGCCACAAATGGTCTGCGGTCTCATATGGCTGCTTTTGGCGACTTTAAGTGGGCACAAGTTAACTTCCGGAGTTTCCACACCGACCCCTGGTACTCGTCTAGATCCGTCGCTTAGTAAACATATGTATTCTTCACAAGATTTTACCTTTTTTGAAGTAGTTTGAGCTTAACGAGGCAGATCTGACAAGAGCATAATGCACGCAAATGTTTAGACGAAACGACTAGATCCTTAACCCCTCACGGGGGGGTGGGCTTAGTCATTATGATCGTTCTAACTTACGTCTTCATTTTATATCTGAGAATTTGCCAATTTACAGAAACCCCCTCACTTATAAACAGTTTTCGGACGAAATTTAACTACCCAGCCACTATGTCACCGCCTAAAAGATTCACAAACGATTACATAATCTCAGTTTCGTCCTGGCTATAACAAGATGATTTCACTCAATAGTGGGAAAAACAAGCGAAACATTGGGTTAGGTCTCTGCCAAATAAATACTTTGAGTACCTGACAGAGGTGTCATAACTTCCACTTAAAACGATGCCTCTTTTTTCAGATATGTAAAGGCATTTTACTGATCCAGCATGGCCCTGAATGTTCTTCTCGACACGTCCAGTAGACGCATTCAGAAGGCGGACGCGCCGATCGGACGAGCCACATGCAACCAAATCACCCCCATTAAACGTTGTGCAACGGTTCGGATCTTCTAAATCTTGTAAAACTAGAACATTGTAAGGTCCACAAAACAGATTCCTTTCTTCCATTTCCACAGCAACTGTATGTACACCTTCGTAACAATAAGCCATGCTTCGGAACTGAATTTCGTCTCTTCGACTTTGAGAGTGACTCGTAACGTGTGCAGATGATTGCTGCTTCCCACCGTTGTCGTCAGGTCTCGTTTCATCTTCGTATTTAGGGACACATACGAAGAGTTTCTTGGCGTATCTTGGATTTAGTCCTTTTGCGGTAGCACCCTACCGAAAAATCAAAGCGAAACAAAAGTAATTTGAAAATGAAAGTCAAAGTCCAGTATAGAACTTTAAGAATAGCCATAGACACAATAAATTCGAATGATAATATTTAATATAGCCTAACGTTTCGTTATTTACATCACAGCATCATCAGAGATACGACTTTCAGATAAACAAACAAACGAACGAACGAACGATAAAAAATAAACAAATAAGTAAATAAACCCGCAAAGAAATGTGGACAGAGTCTTACAGTTTTTGACAAAACAAAATATGGAACTTAAGGTAAAAAAAATGTAAAGAAAGGCAGATCGTTTTGACATATTTCGCCACGTAAAATGTGAAATAAAATGGTAAAAGTTATTATAAAATAAAACAAACGTTTTCAACCCTTCGTTCATCTTTATTTGTTTGATTTTATCATAAAAAAACATTTGTTTTATTTGATCATAGCTTTTACCGTTTTTATCTCACAAATGCAGATCGATTTTAGAAGAAACATAACCTACTTACTTCATATCAAAATTGGCGACGAATGTTTTACGAAGGTTAACTGTTATAAAGTCTTTGCTGTTTGGTGCGACAACGATCTAAAGTGGGGCGCTAATACCGAATTTGTCATTAAAAAGGCAGTAAAACGACTTTACTAATTGAAAGGTTTGGGAAACTGCCGGAACTTAAGAATGGTTAAACTGACGTTTCGAGCGAAGGCCCTTCATCGGAGTGAAACTTGACAATTTTCAAAAGATTGACAGTAATGAATTCTTCAGAAAACGTGTGAGATACTTTGTGTTTTCAAGGACAGTAAAAACGGGGTATAAAATTGTTGATATAGTGCGAAGAGGGAACAATGGGAACCGGCCAAAAGGCATTATTGGATATATTGCCGCCAGCTGGGGGCACAGATATATCCAATCATGTCGTTGGCCTCAGTAATTACCTGGTATTAAATAATTACTAAATGAAGAAGAAATATTTAAATAGATATGTTATGACAGGACTCTAGCTATAAAGTTCGATAATGGTGGTGCAGTTGCATTTTTTGTTCTAACGCGTAAATGGGTCAAAACTGTGCCAAATCGAAAAAAGGAGATATACTATATCCTTGGGATGCGTAGACATCAGACTCGTAGCGGAGAAAAGCGCGGGAAATTTTACCGTGCTTCAGTGCAACCCGTCAGCCAAACATATCTTCTCCAAATACAAGTAAACAATTGAAATTATGGCCGGTAATCTGTTTATGACTTCACTGATAAAATTCTAAAATATTCTGATTTTATTAATCCGTAATTTTCATACCCCACTTCGAAGAATTGTGATGAATATTAGGGCCTTAACTCAGTATTCTCGGACAAAGACAAGTAAGAGCTTCAGAAACGTACGCATGCGTAAACGTCTCGCAGCATTGTCGATAACAGTTTTCTATATACTTAATGCTGAACAGAAAGTTTGTTCATGTGCGAGCTTGGTAAATATCAGACGACTAGAGGACGTTCCTCAAGCTCGTTCTCTCAGAAAAACCCTAAAAGGCAATTGAACCACCATTAGAAGGTTGCGGGTTCGATTCCCGTCTAGGGCTCAGAAATCGTTTTTCTGAGAGAACGAGCTTTACGAACGTCCTCTAGTCGTCTGATATTTACCAAGCTCGCACATGAACAAACTTTCTGTTCAGCATTAAGTATTTCCATCATTATTATCATATCGTGACTTCCGCTTAGGCAGTACATATGACCAACCTGCACCCTAGCTGACCGTCTGAGTCGTGGTAGCTCAATGGTTAGAGCGTCTTCAGAAGGTTGCGGATTCGATTCCTGTCCAGGGCTCAAAAATCGCTTTTCTAAGAGAACGAGCTTGACGAACGTCCTCTACTCGTCAGTTTTCTATATACACATGCATGACATTGATCCACAACACTCATAAAATCCTTTCAAAATTACTTTCATACTGTGGCGACCATTTATACAGCACATACGTCCGTCAGTCGAGCCTATAGGCACATTAGTAACCTTTCACGATTGGAGTTTTAGTAGCTCAATGGGTAGCGTCTCACCACCCATCAGAAACGTACAGGTTCGTTCCCACCGTAGGGTTCGCGAGCATTTTTTTAAGATTTGAGCTCCACAAACGTTCGCGTAAACTCTCACATATTGTAATCTTGACCTTTTCATATCTTACCTGCATCATCATGACCTCCTCAACCATGTTCCGATGAACACCGGCGTCCTGCTGAACCTCTTCTGCCAAAATTCGCCAATGTCTGCTAATGCACAAACAGTTGATTAAACTTGCCTTGTCCAAGCAACTGAGAATGTACTTGGACAAGTGCACGGGCAGACAACGAATGAAGTCTTTGTAGTGCTGAACCGCAGAGCAAGACAATGAGAAGGGAATGTCGGTAACGCTGGACGGATCAACAGAAATGTAGTCGTCATCTAAAGCGTCTGACAGTTCACCATCGTTTGTAGTTCTTATATCTTTTGCAGCTGATGTCTCTGCATCCATCCTTAACTTATTTCTTGAGCCAGTCACTGGGCTTGATGCTGGTCTTTCCTCACAACTCAACTGACTTTTAGAGCTCCAGGTTTCTCCAGTTTCACAAAAAGACACTCCTAAAGCAGACCTTAAATCTGGAAACTTTTTGTTTGAAGAGTCTCTCATGGCAGATCGTGGTCTTGGCTGAATAAAAAAATTTTGATGTTTACCGCTTATCAGATGGTCATTGTCCAGTGAATGTTGGTAGGTAGGTGATTCATATGCTGACCCAAAAGTCACTTTCGGGGAAGACCCTTCACCTTCGTTACGATCTCTTACTTTTTCAAGACAAGCGCTTCCAGGTGCCACTTGTTTGGTCGCCAATGCCCTCCCTGACAGCGTCTGGCTTGTAAAATCTTCCTCAACTTCAGTTGAAAATTCTTCATGTCTTTGGTTTGCTAATTCGAAATCAAGGGAATATAAAGTGGATTGAAAACAATTATCTTCAACATTAACCCTATTAAGACAGGCTTCTCTTTTGTTTTTGTAACTCAACCCTTTGACGATGGAAAAAATGATAAAAATGAATGTAAAATTCTAACTGAACTACTAACTACTGTACATAGGTCAGTGAAACAATGACAGATAGCTTTGGCAAACATGCACTTTTTGCTCACAAACATGCTCACAAATTTGGTGTAGATTCCAAAAATCTTTGTTTCAAGACAAAAATCAAGCAGGAAGTTGGTGAAAAATGGAAGACTCGAAATGATGCACAGGTTTCCTGCATCCAAGGCATTGATGATTTATTTAAAGGGTTAATGAAATCCCTAAAACTGGAGGAAATTGCTTTGCATTAACACGAGGACATGACAAATATGATGAAAACCTTTATTCCTTACTTAACTCTTTCCCCTTCCAAGTCAATGACAGTTGACCTTTAATTATTTTACTCTGGCTAATGCCAGATGATTTTACTCATCAAAGGGGGAAAATCTGGCAGTCAAAAGGTCAAGGCTGAGTTTACATACTGCAATTAATTCAGCCTATTTCTGCCTTTGATGCATTTAAAGTGCAAAGTCATCAGCAGAATGCTCTGTGGGTTCGAATTTGCCTCCTTTTTATTAATTACCATGGACCTAAATCAGAAATTGGCCAGTCCAATTAGTTGTTTAACGTACCTTAACTCTTTAACAGTTGAAGAAATGCCACAAACAAACAAAAATACTGAGCGGTGAACTTTGGGCACCATTAGATATGTAGCAACAAAATGTCATGAGTAACTTACACAAAAATGAAATTTTTGGATGGTCCATAATTTTGAATAGATTTAGAATATTTTTGTTTTGAGTCAAAAATCAAACAAATTTTAAAAAGAGGCAGATGTGTCCTGTATTTAGGTGATTTATTGTCAAAGGGTATAATAAGGTGGGAAGTCAAAATAATTGTTAGGGTTATTGATTAAATATAACAGCCCTACCCTTGATAAACAAGTCAATTGTCTCAATTGTAACCTTTTCCCACTGGGAATAACCTAAAACTGAATATATTTCAGCCACACTGAACAACTTTTCACTGTTACTTTATCCTGATGATGATTCTATAGTAAAAAAGGTTTGATTTTATTAAAAACAATAACTTAATTAAAGTGCTTGTTAATACTATAAAAATCAATTAAGTGAAAATATTTTATCTTGTCAACTGCACATCGCGAACTTTGAAGTTTCCTTTTAACATAGCGCCTGCTGTTAAGCTATCAATAAGAAACTTTCATTACCTTCTTCGTCAAATTCTTTGGCGTCCCTCTCATCGGAGTCATGCCCATCATTTAACAAACAAAAACTGCGCGATTCGCTTCCAATGATCTGCAGCAACTGTGCATTGCAAATCTGCATTAAACCTAGCATAAAGTTATACTTTGTCCAGTGGCGTCTTGACTCAAACCACTTCAAACAGTCGGACATATCCCTGCTAACTTGCCACTTATCGAGAGCGTGGTCTGACGAAGATGTTGACATGTCATCTCTCAAGCTTGGTCGGTTTCTCGATCTCGCATAAGTGAAATCCTTTCCTTCGAGTGTAATTAACAAGGCATTAATATACTCGTGCAGTTCAGCTGAATTAAAGCGGTGAACAAGACCTAAGACAAACTGCCTTTTTGTCTGCTCGCCACAACGTAGAAACCACTCCTTGGTGTAAGTAAGTTGACTACCAATTTCACAGCCTTCACACATGCCGCATGTCGTAAATTTGCTGCTGGTGCAACGCAGCTCCGAGGCCTTGCTGATGCTGAGCTCCGACAAGGCGGTACTGTAATCAAAACATTCCATTGTTTTCGCAACTGATCTTGCCCAGCCTCAATAAATAAACATCCGCCGATGCTGATTTCTAACATTCCACCTCCTCATGTAGTATTTCAATTAGACTTCTTCGTCTTCGTTGAATTTAAATATAAAATGTCTCTCTGGTCTTCCAGTTGTTCATTTTCTTAAGATGTTTATCTTGCTTGGTAACCTCGCCCGATACTTTTAAAAAGCAAACTTTCCTTGTCACCATGGAGATCTAGAATTCAAAATACCCGCGCAAACTGCAAACTCGCGATGGTCACACTAATTTTGTCTGAACAAAATCTAATCTTCCTTTCAACTTTAAACTTAGCGGAAAAGTGTGAAGTTTATGAGGAAAACGTTGCAGAAAAAAAATCTGTTGAGCGTTCACTGTATCTCTATTCTTTACTCATAAGTTTTTATTATATAAAATGAGACGCAGAGAGTCGAAGCACCGGTATCACTGGGGTAAGTGACCCCGGGACAGAGTGAACTCCGGTCATCTAAAACTCAGTACTCTATTTACTCGGGCTTCCGAAGGAATGCCCGTGTTGAAAATTCCCCTTCGTTATTTGTCTTCAGTGGCAAAAAGCACGCATGCGTACTTCGCGTTTATTAGCCTATCGATCGGTAGTTTGAGTGAACGCCTATCAGGCGTCTTGTTTATATTAAATATAGGTAATTGGACCCACACTGGTGTATAGGCATACTGTGTTGTGTGGGGTGGTAGCAAACAGCATGTATGAACATAAACGGATACACCCACTGAAACGGGGTTTAGCATCAAGTAATTGTTGTGGAGCACAGCTATACCATGATATAAATTGAAAGTCGTTACAGGGGTTTGTGGTTGAATAAGGATGCCCTAAATGTTCTGTTGTTGTTCTTAGGGTAACCCTCGACGAGTTTTGACCTTACAATCTTCTTCAGGAAGGATTTTCTTTATGGGGTTGGGAGTTGATGTTTTATGTCTAGTAATGAAGAATTGTAAGTGAATATATAGTGATTAAAAAAGTTGAAATGCAGTCTCACACAACCGACACAACACAGTATGCCTATACACTAGTGTGGATCCTATTACCTATATTTAATGTAAAATAAAGTGTAGAATTAAGGTGATGGTTAGGATTAGGATTTGGATTAGAGTTTGGATTAGGGTTTCGATAAGGTTAGGATTAGTTTCAGGATTAGATTTTGGATTAAGGTTAGGAGTAAGGTTTACGATTGGGCAAGGATAAATTTCAGTTTCCTATGTGAGTCATTGATCCCCGAGGAGGTCATTCATCACTAGGAACAAGTGACCTAGGGTCATTTGTCCCTGCAACTCCAGAAAAGTCAGAGCCCAGGGGCGTTAGGTACGGGGGGAGGCTGTTTCCGACTTTTCCATTGCTAAGTCGGTAAAACAGATCTGCAAAGCGTTGGGAAGTATTTCAAGCATCGGCAAAACTGACAATAAACACAAAGGTATGAACCCGAATTATCCATCTAAGCAAAGAATTCACTATCAGATTAGCCTGCCATTAATATTCGTACCTAGTAGAAAAGTAGCCAATAATAGTGCCTGACGTCGATTGGAAATATTTGTTGGTCGGTAAAACTCAGATCCTCCCCCCCAAAAAAAAACCCGACCATGGTACGTCACTGCCTCACCCGAATTAACTGGTCCCAGGCGGAGGATGTTACAGTTGAAGGATGATGGTCCGAATACATACACAAACAATAGAATTTTTAATTTTCTCGCACACAAGAAATAATCTGACTTTCTACAGTGAGCTAAAATTGTCTCCTCGATTCTTTGTGATTGCCTCAACAAATGACCTGTTTTCACACGAATGAATGAATCGAATGGTACTTTTCCGAGAGTAGTTTGTGTGCAATTGTCATTAAGATTTTCTCCCCTATAATACAACAGGTACAACACGAAGAGTGCGAAGGTGGAAACAATGAAGTAAAACATTTGTGAGAATCATGCGTTGGTTTCTTGTCTTATATTTGGTGAACTCCTGTCGAAATTCATGAGAATGCAAGTGGTATGACTTTCCCAATTTGTGCTTCCTGAACCGCGCTAACCCATGACGCAGCTGTAGCTTTTTACCTAGCGCTTCGGACACAGAGAACAGGTTAGTTAAGGTTAAACAAAGAAAAGTCAGTTCTCAACAGGACTCAGATAATTTACTTCCCAGGATTCAACAATCAACTTCCACGCCGTGTGTTTAATTTTGCTGTCGGAAAACGTGAAGAATGATTCTTTCACATGCGAAATTTCACCTGCGAACCTTAGCCCAACTTCTGGGTTTGCTCCAATTGTACCGCCCACCGGTATGGAAAGGCCGCCTTCTCTTTCGCTTCAGCTAATTCGAGGCCTGATCAGAACACAGCACAATTACGAAACTGAAGTAGTTCTCTTAGCCTAGTCAAAACAGGAGCTACAAGGGTGGCTGGTAAAACGTAAAGTCGGCAAATAGGAACCCAATTTAACCCCAGCTCCAGACCTTACCATTTTTAGGGTGGGGCGTGGTAAGCAACAATCATCGGACCAACGGGAAATGGTCTGCCACAGAGAAACTATTGCATGTCACTGTCTAACTGAAATCGGGGTGCTTTTCTCAGAATTCAATTTCTTCTGAAAACCAACGATCGAAGACAAAGCCATAAACACGTACCACTCTACAGCAGTTGCCTACATAAACCATATGGGAGGCACACATATCTGACATTGGAATTTTGTAGGGAATTGGTGTATTCAGAACGATCTGTTCATAACAGCACACCATGCACGCACCAGGCAAAAGGAAGATCTTGCCAGAACACCAATCAAGGCGGTTGTTAGAAAACCGCGCAGCAACTAGATGATAAACCCGACAATTATCCAGCTCTCCTCGACCAATCTTATCGAACGGATCACTTTGCTACGCGGCTGACACGACAACTAACGGCTTACATCAGTTGAAGACAAAACCCCGACGCTCTTCACTCAGATGCATTCACCCTACTCGTAAAACAACCAGAACTCCTTCCAAACGTCAGGCACCTCCTGATAGACCCGATAGATCTACAACTCATCCAATGCATCCCCGCCTCCCTCTTAGGGGATTTCATATCTTCAGCGACGTTACCAAGCAGTAGGCCTTTATTCACACGTTGCGAACGGCAACCTACTCATGTCAGCCACTCGTTGCTCCACACGGAAAACCAATGAATCCAGCTGAAAGCGCTGGAGTAGCTGTTCCTCTTCAAGGTAGATTGATCCTATTTCAACGTCTTTAAGAAATACGCTCTCCTTTTCAGCAGATTCATATGAAAGTGGCTTTCGATATCGCTTCATTAATGTTTTGTGATCCGCTCTATCATCCACTGCACCCATCCAAAAACCAGTGGATATTCAATTCATACATTGTAAATCTTACTAAAGGAATTCTCAACAATCGTCCTTCCAAACCAAGATACTCTTGCTTCTTTATTCTGTAACAGGTCAGGATATCTTGAGCAGATGGGTGACAATTATGGGCTTTCGTTAAAACAATTTCCTTGCAAATTAACAACTCTTTTTGCCATTACCTGTCCAAAATGAGTCTCCTCTCTTACACAGCTGGACCTTAACACCATAAAAGGCTCGTCCAGATGAAAAGGTTACAGCTTTTAATGACCCCGCTTTCCGAAAAATGCCAAACTCTGCCCTGTCGAATGTCTCAAAGAATATTTACTTTTTATTAGTATTACTATCTTCGACTTTGCATCTTAGAAAGACATGCGAAGGAAGACCTAATGACTTGTTCCTTTCTTATATCAAATCTCACTGACCGGTAACTACAGCTACCTTGGCTCGCTGGATAAGCTCATGTCTTGGAGAACCTGGTGTAATTGATCCCACGAGCTTGAGGAGCCACAATATCTACTGCACCTGAGCCAATGCATCTGTTCCTCTACAAGAAGTCCTAAAGACTGGTCTGGTGCATCTACATTAAGACATTTTTACTGTAAACCTGTCCTCTGGTCAAAATTTGATTGCTCCACTCTATGCCTTAGCTTATCAAAGTTGGCTGACCTTTTTTTTATATTTTAGTAAACAATAAAGCTCATCTTTGCCATGGTGTTGCAGTGTTAGACTCCATCACTTGTATTCTCATATATTTCGACCGGAACAGTGGCGTAGCGACGGGGGGCTGAGGGCCTAGGTCCCCCAAAATGGCTTTGACCCCCAGAATATTAGCCTCACTGATGAAATATGCTTGGTTTCGAGCTGGATATGTCATGAGCGTGTTATATAAATTCCTTTACGCCTGCTACATGCCTTCTCCCTGTTAGTTTAATGTGTGCATGATTTTAGCTGACGAAAGCATGTAGTCTTACTACTGACACGTCGTTATCAAATAACCATATGGCTTCAAGAAATTTTTCATTGGACTATTTCACAAGTCTTAGCCAGATAATGTATAGTGCAGGCACCCCCAGATCCTCCATGGCTCCCCCAAAATTTCAATACTAGCTACGCCATTGGACCGGAGTTCACGAAATCTTATTCCAATTATACAACAGCTGGTGCAGCTTGATGGTATAATTGGGGTTATACTAGTGAACGAAGAGGGAAATATATGACGCTCAGCATTGAGCAAGCCATCGTTGCACCATGGGCTAGCGTAGGCGATTCTCAACTTAGTGTTAAACCGTGATCCGAAGCACAAATTGGTATAGTTATACCACTTGTATTCTTATGTATTTCCCCTTTCGTCCATTCATATAACTCCTTTTATACTGTCAGGTTGCATCTGCCCTTGTATAATTGAAATTGAGTATAGTAATTATTTCAAATGGAAAGAAGGTACCGACAAATACCCTATCTCAGTTTAATGCATTTGAGATATTAGAAATGTGAAAA
>JBAHVQ010000456.1:2833103-2844154 GCA_036872915.1 Nanipora kamurai | reverse complement strand
CCACCGTGGTCAGGTAGATTTTTCTACTTGACCATTCGGGTTTACAAAACTCGGAGTAGCATCAACTTCCAACGTTTTAATAATGAACACATTGAGGTTGGTTGAACAGTTAAGTGCATGACATGTTTGTTGAAGTTGATCGTCCAGGTTAGTGTGATCTTGAGAAAGACTGTTGGTGGAAGTAACTGACGTTTCGACAGCCTTAGCGGCGGTCATCTTCAGAGTCAAAAGGTGAAGATGAAGGTTGCGGGTACGATTCCCGTCTAGGGCTCAGAAATCCTTTTTTCTGAGATAACAAGCTTGACGAACGTTGACTAATCGTCTTACATTTACTCTGAGAAACTTAACACATTAAGGGTCTAGAATTTTTTCCCTGCAAACTCTAGGATTTTATTCAGCGGAACGGGAGACTACCATTCAGTCGGTTAACTCATTTCTACAATTGCCCGAATCTACCATTCTACTCTGAGAGAAAGTAATATAATGAGAAATATGGTAAGAACTGAGTTAATGTAAGTTCATAGACATTACTTGATTGATTTTCTCCTAATATCGAAAAATTTGGCATTGAACAGTAAAGGATTTAGTGGGCATGTTACATGAAGCTTGGGTAGTCAAGCTTCCATGCTACATTGGCAGTCGACAGGTTGCTTGTAGGCTGGGCAAAATGACTGTTAATGCTGAAACTTTCTCTCAGAACAGGGTCTAACCATGTTTCCATTGTTTCCAGCAACGAAATGTGTCAATCGTGGGATCGCTGAATTCGTTGTGATGGCAGCGGATACCGAGCCACTTGAAATCCTTTTGCATTTGCCTCTACTGTGTGAAGATAAGGTATAGTCAGTGATCTAGTAACTCTAAGAATGAGTTGTAATAAAGAAAAATTATAATAACAATAGCTGGAGCTGTTATGGCTTTCATCTTTGCTCGAGTTCAACACAGCTTACTGTACGGCAGTCACACAACATATTCAATTCCAAAAATTGAATTGCTTTCTAATTAGAGTAGTTCCACCTGAGAGCTATTTTAGTGATACACGTAGTGCATCGTCGTTTATTCCGAGTGGAAATCTAGCGTTACATGTACAGGTGTTAGTAAGGCCTCGTTTACTCTTGAACGATCTCGTACTGTTTTCGTAACGTTCAGTTTTTTTGGTTCGACGTTTTGCTGTGTCCACGCGTAGCCGAATCGTACGCCATCGCCCGTTCCATTTTATGGTTCACTGTCGAATCCGGTCCACATTTTGGGCTGTAAAATATCAGAAGACTTTCATGTGTGCTGGTGTAAAGACGGGTGCACATTCAATTTTTGAGACTGTCCGGCGTGAAACGGAACGCTTAAGTTCCCGTGTAAAACCCTGAGCAGAAGTTTTTACTCAATGACCATATTCTGTTATTTTCCAGAGCTTCTTAATGTACATGTCTCTGATATGTAAATTGATGTGCGTTTTATTGCTATTAGCATGTGGAATTGATGTATTGTTCTGGTTATTCTTCGATCGGGAATTAATTTTTACAGTCTACGTGCACTGTGTGCGCGTGCGTCTGGACGATTTTTTAGGTCTTCGCTCGAAACATCAGTTTTTCTTTACCTAAGTTCCGGCAGTTTCTCAGCCCTTTTGGCTAATTACAAATTTAGGCATATAGTAATGTTCTTGTACGTTTGTTCGGTTCAGCGGAAGAAAAGCATAAAAAGGCCGAAGGTGTATTTGGTTCTTCGTGTAACCAACGGAAAACAGAAGATGAAAAATTTTGAAGAAACCGCGAAGACGATGAACTAGATATCAAGTGAAGTCAGTTTTCCGATATTCTGCATAAGCTATAAAGAAGACCTTGAGGCGCAAGTTTCTTTCACCGAGTTCATGACGAATAAATGCCGGGCACATAAAACTAAAACTGATGAAATGGCCACAATGAGATGGTCTTCGAATAATGAGGTACCAGATAGTTTGATTAACTAAGTACATTAGTTTGAGAAACTCCTGAAGTGGGAGCGCTTGTGTTGAATAATGACATTATTTGTATGGCTGAAAGTCAGTAATCTTAGTGAGTCCGGAAGTTCGAAAAAACCCTGCATGAACTGGAGAACTAGGTTGAAGATAATGTTAAAGATTAACGTGGTTTAATTTAGATTACAACAACCCCACAAAGTAATTATTTTGAGTATCGATCTATCAATACTTAAAACTAATAGCCTTTTGATGCTCCATGGGATAATCAAAAACCACTGCCTGCTTTCAAAGTAAGGTTATCACGCAAAATTTTGAACCGACGCAAAACAAAAGAATATAGCCTGGTGAATTTATAAAGCATATTTCAAAAGGATTTTTTTGAAGTCTTGGAAATTTTACTAATCAAGCTCTGGGACGCCAAGGACTCGGAAAAACTCTGAGCGCCAAACAGGACTCGAAACCGCAACCTGTTAAAGGCGATGAGTCAGCATATCAAGTGGAGTCAGTTTCCTAATATTCTGCATAAAGAGGGACGAAGAAGACCTTGAGGCACAATCTTTTTTTCACTGAGTTTATGGCGAGCAAGAACCGGGTACATAAAACTAGAACAGAATTAAAATAAATAAAATTGGAACTGGATCGAGTCCCGTCAGGAGTTCAGAGTTTTTGTGAGTACTTGGCGTTCCACAGTTCGATCAGCAAAATTTCCTAAGACTTCAATAGCAAACTGCAATCTCAAAGTACAAATTAACATCTGAGGATTTTCTTAATCCGAAGTTTTTCATGGTTTTTCGTCTTTCTTTCAGAATATACCATATGTTTTTGTGCGTTCCAAGCAAGCTCTTGGTCGGGCTTGTGGTGTCTCTCGGCCTGTCATTTCAGCCGCTGTAACAGTAAACGAAGGTTCCCAGTTGAAACCGCAGATTCAGTCACTTCAAGATGCAATTGAAAAACTCCTTATTTAACATAACCACCATTTAACTTCAGTAACTCCCTAGAGTTACCACCTTGTTTTATTATATTAGTTTATTATTTTGCTATTGCCGTGTAAAAGAACTGATTGTTTTCTGGAGAATACTGCAAATTTCTGGTCAAGAAATTGAAGTGTACATAACCATGTGTGAGTCAGTTTTCTTTTTAAGGATAATAAACGAATGTGTAATAATATAACTAGTAGATATAGATAAACAATTTTGTTTTACCCATTAACTCGTGAAGCAGTCTTTTAGAATTATATTCTGGCCAAAGCCAGATAATTTTATTGAGTAAAGGGAGAATCGTTAGAGGTTATGTTGGTAAACGATAAAGAAAGAAGATGAACTTAATTTTCCTCCACATAGTCCATACCTAATAAGGAAAGACGACATAAACACTGTAATCAGGGAGGTAACCAAGGACGTAACCAGACTCTTATTCAGTTTTTTTTCATTCCATTTTCTCATTTATTCTTCTCGTTTTTCCTCTTTTTTTTCATTTTCTTGTTCTGTTTATTTCCTTTCTTCTCCCTTGCCTCGTGTTCCTCATCTTTTCTGCTTCAAAAGCTACTGCGTTGTGTTCTTGAAGGTCAGTTGCCGAAACAAAGGTAACTGTGTTAGTTGTTCTTGATGTCAAATGGTGTTCTCGGGTCAAAAGTAAATTTGCATATTTCTCTGTCGGCAAAACAAAGCCTCTGTTAGATTCAAGAGAGGTTTTGTGCAATATTTAATTCCCAGGCCAGCAACGAACGTTATTCTGAGACTTGAAAGATAACTAACGAGATTCCAACCTCGATATGACGATATTATGGGGAATATTGTAATGGCCTTTGAATGTCCACACGTTCTCTGGAAATTAAGTTTTTTTTTTCATTTTCTACTCAAATTGAAAGCCAAATAGGCTATCGAGAAACCAGGTAGGAGAATTGCGTGGAAGTAGTTACCAGAAAGCAAAAACAAAGAAACATCCCAGGTTTAGCGTGTGTGGTTTGCTTCACCCCTGTAAAATTCAAAGTAGTGCGGTTCTGGCGTTGGCGTTGCAGTTTAGTTGAATTCCATTCTGACTTCAGTGTTGCCATGGCGATATGATAGCAATATCTTTCCATGTGGTTCTTTTATTCGAACTCGCCTGCACCGGAAATATTCAATTTATTGTGTTTATCATAGCTCTAACCGGAAGTGCCAAATGCCACAAAATGGTTCACAATTTTGAAAACACATTCTTGTGAGCTAAGGCAACGTGTGTGGTGTTATCCATAGTCGGCAAGTGCGTTACCAAGTGTAAAAAAAGTAAAGGACCAGGGTGAAAAATGAGTGTGGTTCCTAAAATTTTGATTTTCTACTAAAGTTTTTGTTAGGACAGCGCCAATGAGTTCAAGCAGAAAAGGGCGAAAATACATGGGGCTACTGTTAACAAAGCTGGGTTTTTCATGTGATCGTAACGGCGATTTGGCCTGTGATTTTTTGGGTGAATGGGCGGGAAAGTTTCCAATATCAACTAATGCACTATTTTCCTGAAAAGGCGCACAACCTGTAACATTTTGCATCCCCTCTGGAAACGCGAAATTCTTGACAGAAGCAGTGCTAAGGTGCAATGCGGTACTGTAAGTCAATATCAGTTTATTTCAAAATTCCTTTTTATTAGGTACCACGAACACAAGCGACATGTACCCTCGGCAAATCTACTTTAATATAGCAGTTAGTTTGGGAACAGTCATTTTCCGTTGGTTCACAAGTTTTCAGTTTGTCAGTTGTGGATACTTGATAGGTCTAAAAATCCTTTACTTCGCTGTTTAAAGTTAAAGTGTTCGAGGAAAACTTGCACGTCTCTCCCCTCTGGGTTGTACCTTGGCCATGTTTAGAAATTACTTTGCTTAAAATGAGGCATTTTGATCGGTATCAAATGTACCTTGAGCGCACAGTCACTTTCGCAGTAAATTTCTCTCATTAAACAGTTAAATACGCCATACTCAGCATTAAATAGTATTTAAGAATGTTCTGCATGGTATGAACTGCTGAAGAATGTTGGACAAAATTGGGTCGTCTCTGATTCTTCTATATTCGCCTATTCCGGACTATGAGAACCATTCTGGATTCTAGGAACATTGTACTTCGTCCTCGTTTATTGAACTTCCTCATGTGGATTATTCACTAGGTCTTCGAAGAATTGTCCTTGTTCACTCATTTTCATCCTCTCTAGACACTGGTCGTACTGTAGTACTAGCTGATGGGTTGTGTAAGGAAGGAATCGCTACACTAGCTGGCTCGCAGTCATAACCAAGTTTCTTCATGTCTCGAGTAACGACCTGCCACGTAACCTTTACCGTACCTTGTGATCTCACTCGGGTCACTAGAAGGAACAGCATTCAATTAAGGTTGTGTTTTGATACCGTTGGCAGCAACTACAGTTTACAAGTGCAGTCGAAGTTTTTTTAACTGGGCTGTTAATGAGGGTTCTACGTAGGATTTTTTCTTTTGGGAAGAGGTGAGGCGTGGGCGAAGACCAGCACACGACTATGTGAAATCGTTCTGTTCTTCCCCCAAAAAAGTTAAAAAGTGATGTATTTTGCGATGGAATTCAGCACATTTTCCAAAGCAATGTTGTTCATTATAACATTCCAGTCAAAATGACATGAAATGCACAGGTTTCTTGCCAGATATTTCTGTGTCCTATAGTGTCACGAGACAAGCCTCGTGTACATTGACCTGAATCAGTTTAATGATATACTTATTTTAATACACAGTAAATGACGCATTTAATTCAGAACTTTTTTAGGTGGTAGGCTGGAAGTTGCAGTGTTCAGAGGGAAAGCTTTTACCTGAAAACCACTTGAGATAGAACCTTGTTAATAATGCAGCACTCAGATTATTATGTATTAACACAAGGAAGAGTATTTTGTGTAATACATCATACACTAGCACTAGGAGGAGTGTTTCATGAGATATCCATTATCCAAGCTCCGAGAAGTTTCTTAGAAGGGTGTCTTTCTTATACTGGATAACCTGATCAGCAACCTAAGCTGTTCCCCGTAGAGGTCAATAGCCAAGTGGAAAACGAGCCAATAGCCAAATGAGTATTGTATCCCAAACGAATCCATGTTTCACGCAGAAAATCAAAAGCAGTTTCAGTAATGATTTCCTTTGTGCCCTCTAGCTATTTACTAAGAAACATATTCCGAATCCCTGACGGGAATTGAGCTCGTGACCTGATCCTGATGGTGCGAGATCCCTTTCTAAAATGGGCGAGAACTCAGAAGGCAAGCAATGAACAAAGGACAGCTGGTCCAATTCCAGTCACGGTCTTAAGGTGCGTTCACATCAGCGAACTCGGACTGGATTTGGACTCGAAGGGAGTAATGTGGTTTAAATAAACTCCACATCATTCCTTCTTTTTCTCGACGTATGACAGAAGGATCCGACGACAATAATGTTAGAACCTGTAAACACATTCTCTGTACCTTCTCTTCCTTCTCCTTGGGCCACAACTTTTGGGTCAACAAATTCTGGTCTTCTTCCCAAGAACCAACTGTCAAAAGACGAGACAAACTCCCATGACTAGTTTTTCAATAAAACGCATTCAGTTCAACTTTATGATTTTATAAACACTCAGTATTTACAAAATTAACCAAAACCCTTGAGCATGTCGTACCTGGTAAACGTTTGAAGTCTTGACGATGACTCTGGTACAAACATTGGAATTTCACGAGAATGGCTGCGAAAAATGGCAAATTCATTGTCAACAGGGATTGAAATTAAGGTGGGCAGCTGCGGTGGTCACACTAAGGGTTCAAGTCTAACACTGACCCCCAAACATGTCGTGTACCTGATAATCTTTTTTTAACCGCAGTGGTAACCATAATCTTAAACCTAATCTTAATTCTCAACTTTAACTTTTCGGCAAAGCTAGACGTGAAATAAAAATACAAATTCTGAGTTCTTGTCGTTAGAGCGTGAAATAAACTGACTGCTGACAATATGAAATTGAATGGTGATTTTGTAAGCTAAAACGCAGAAATGTGAAACAAAGGATAGGTATGCTGGTCGGTACCTTCATAATATGCAGTTATTCACTGGTTCTGACGGAACATTGCATTTTGTGGCCTCGAAACTGTTGTTTTTATCCGAGGAAAAACCAAGAGTAGCAACAAAACACACTGTTTACTAGCCTGAAAACTCAGCCGCCATCTCAGTCTCTTCCCACTCTTTGAGAGACCCTCCCCTCAGTTCATTCCCACTCTCTGAGAGAGACTCTCAGGCAGGGGGACGGACTGAGGTGGCGGCTTGGTCTTCAGACTGTTTCTCTGAGGTACCAGTAAATAAGTGTTTCATTACAAACAAGGTATCAAATAATGAATGAAATATTCGATTAGTGTTTTAGTGTTTCAAATGACGATAAACTGGAAAACGTAACCTGATTGATTCCTGTAGAATTTTTTCATTTCTAAACCTGCCTGTCATTTCGGCCAATGTTAATGATTTCACACATCTTAGTCTTGGGAAAACTTGAAACTACTACTCATAGTTTTATCTTAGCTGGAGCAATCAACACGTTTCTTAAATAAGCTCCCCTTTCTAATATTTAAGCCACCCACATCTTTCCAACGAATTAAAAACAGATCTTAACTTGCCATTATAGTAACTAGAACATGTCATGAAATGTTTCTCTGGTACATGTATGCCTTCTTGTATTTTGTTTATAAAAATTGAGAGGTTCACTGTAATTTCATGAAATGGGTAACACAAGGGATATCACGCTTGCCCCAGAAAAAAATAGGTGCCTAGGGTAGAAAGGCTTGTAATTTGATCCCTGTTAGCCTAATGGCATACTAATCTTAAACAGATTAACAGACTTAGTATAAACTCAAGAAAAACCCTACACCTCCACACTATTTGGTTAAAACAGCCTAGCACTTGTATGTACCTTAAAAACCTGAAAAATTCCTGTTTCTTTTAAAGTATTCTTAAACACTGCTAACTATTTCATTAATAATTCATGAAGAAAATTCAAAAGAAATTAATGTTCAATCGGTGTAAGTAAATGTGATGGGATCACCAGTGGCGGTATCAGATTCACCTATCAGTTCTGTCTCGACTCTCCAACATTCAAACAGAGCTTTTTTCCGAGTTAAAATAATTTCAAAGTCTTCGTTTCACAAGTACTTCTAACACTCATTAATACCGTAAGTGGTGAGTGAAAAACCACGGAAACGAATATCTAATTTGGCAGATGTAAATTGGATTGATTCCTGTTCCTTGATTCGCTTGTCCCAAATGGCTTGTATCTCTAAGACATTTGGTGGCGAAAATGGAGGCCCAGTTGCGTTGTTTTGTATCCCAAGAAATCACCTGAACTGCACGGGAATGACCGTGGCTTGTCTAGTCTGTTACTTATAATAGTTTACCTTCCTGGAGAAATAGGTAAATGAACAGCTCCATATCCTCTGACAACATCATGACCAAAGGTATCTGGGCCATAGCAACTCACAACTAATTGTGGCCCTGCAAATTTTGTTTAAAATAGATTATGAAACAGCGTCAGAATTACTTAAGACAACCATCGAATGTTCGTTAACTTGTTATCTCAGAAAAACAATTTCTGAGCTCCATTTTTTTCTTCCATATTTTACATTTTCGAATATTCGGTGAATATGCGGGTGGCCTAGAATATGAAAAGGGTATGGATTCGGCAGTAGTTTGTGTAATATTCCATGAAGTTTATGTCCAAAGTAACCAAAAACTGTTTAAGAGAGCTCAATACGGTTTACGTTTATGGGAAATGCTTAATTCCATTAATCAATCGGCGTTTTTACTCCAACCGAAATATTGTCTATTCAGAGTCTTCACAAACTCCGACACGTCTGGTCGTTCGACCGGTCATGATGTCTGAATTTTGAACATTCTCACTGTTTGGTCAGTGTTCGGATTTCAAACATTCGTATTATTTGCTCTTTTCGGTCGGAAGCGAATATTCGGTCTACTCAACTGCAAACCGAAAGCTCAGGAGTGAAACCGGGTATCTGAATATTCGAAATTCAGTGAACATCCACATTCTGAGCCCTAGACGGGAATCAAACACCAAGCTTCCACATGAACCTAAAATTTGTGTTCAGCATATTCGGTGTAGTGTCAAAACTACTACAGTCCAATATAAAGTTTGATGACTGGGGCTCATCCCTCTGATAAGTAAAACCATCTGGTGTTAGCCACAGTAAAATACTGGTATCAAAGTGCACCGTTATTAATAAGTATTAATATTACTATTATATTATATTATATTACTATTTAAAGTACTATTATATTATATTATATTACTATTTAAAGTGCCTATCTCACGTGTGGGGATTTTACATATTCGTATTCTCTGGGTTGTTCTGAGCAAAATTGCAATATATCTTGTCGTTCAAAAATTTCATCTTCATGGTGTTTTTCACTGTCAAAGTTGGTGATTTTGAGGATCTTTAAAATCATGGTCAGGAGAAAAAAAAACTGGTAACGAGCGTGTACTTGTGACGTCCTTGAAGGAACTCCCTGAAAACAACGTAATATAATTTACATAGTAAAACGTGGAGGTTTTGCAGTTTGCCCGCTTTTTTTAGAAACCAGCCATTGTCATTGTCGCAAATTTCTCTGATGTAAACACTGTTTCTTTCAGTAAGGGAGTTCCTCCATTGACGTTACAAGTGCCCATCACTGAATTCTATACAGACTGGAAGGCTGACTGCCACTCAAAAAGTGAAGCCAAAAATGGCCGATATGAGGCCTTTCTGGTCATTGCCCTCAGTTCCTCACGCGGTCACATTAATAAAAACCAGTTCCTAACACAATAACTCTAACCTTAACCCAAACCGGAACCTAGAACTAACCCCCTGGTCACCAAATATTTATTACGACTTCCAGCAGGTAAGGCTCATCCAAGACACCGCTGTCCAGGGGGTTAAAAACTAAAACGTAACGTTATTTAGTAATGCTGGAAAGCCCTGTGTAAATTGTTCAGAGAGGACTAAACACTAACGACTAAAGCAGCGTGGGCCTGGGGAAAATGACCAAAAGGTCTCCATGTTGGCCATTTTTGGCTTCACTTTTTGATTAGCTGATTGACTGGAGTCAGCCATCCAGTTCATACAGAGTTCATTGGTGCCCACTTGTCACCAGTTTTTTGTTTCCCAGCCATAATTTGAAAAACCCTTGAAATTGCCAACTTTAACAATGAAAATCTCAATGAAGATGAAATTTTTGAACGACAAGATATACTGCAATTTTGCTCAGAACAACCCAGAGAATATGAATAAGTAAAATCCTCACAGACGTGATAGGCACTTTAAGCCTTGTCTGTTTAAGCTATTCACTTACAACCAAGTTAACCAACAGGAGTGCGAAAAAAGTTTGCACCCATGAACCCTTTGAAAGTTATATATCCCTTGATGGTTTATTTTTAGTGGCTGGAAGGTTTGCTCCTTATTACAACTTACAAGTATTACCATTACCATTTTTGTGTTTCAAGGAGGATGAGTAATGTGTCTAATACAAGAAAGAATGTTAAGTCAACTAAATCTAGCAGGCTTGAAAATGCAGCAACAGATCAGCCAAAAGTGTAAAACAAAACATATACCAAATATAATCATCTTGTAAAACTCAAGATATGAGTCAAAAAACAAGAGGGAATGTTATATTACCATTTCAATATTCTCTCTTGTTTTTTTGACTCATATCTTGAGTTTTACAAGATGATTATATTTGAAAGTTATATATCCCTTGATGGTTTATTTTTAGTGGCTGGAAGGTTTGCTCCTTATTACAACTTACAAGTATTACCATTACGATTTTTGTGTTCCAAGGAGATCATGAGTGATGTGTCTAATATGAGAAAGAATGTTAAGTCAACTAAATCTAGCAGGCTTGAAAATGTAGCAACAGACCAGCCAAAAGTGTAAAACAAAACATATACCAAATTTAATCATCTTGTAAAACTCAAGATATGAGTCAAAAAACAAGACAGAATGTTATATTACCATTTCAATATTCTCTCTTGTTTTTTTGACTTATATCTTTAGTTTTACAAGATGATTATATTTGGTATATGTTTTTATACTTTTTCAAACTATCAGCTGGCCATGGTTTTTAGACCA